>CM023533.1:8512701-8801094 GCA_013350335.1 Chimonanthus salicifolius | reverse complement strand
TGAAATAAATTTGGGTTGGGGTGGGAAGAGGGCTCCCGAACCCAAACTTGACCAAAATTAATTAAAAGTAAAAATTATTAATTTTAGACATTCCCACCCAAGTTAAAAAATCTTAGTCTATTGTCTCAATTTTCCATAGCCCAATGGGCTCACATGAAAGAGAAGCCCTCTTATCTTCCATTTTCTATTAAATTTAAATTTTCCTCTCATTTTTAATTTTTTTTATGAAATACCGGGTCTAGATCAAGTTGGGTCAGGTTGAATGAAATAAAATCCAGGTCAAGTTAGGCAAAAAATCAGTTATTAACTATAGCCAACCCAACCCATTGCCACCCCTATATTACATAAAAGTAGTTCTTCTGTTAAAAAATAGAGCTTTGAACTTATTACAGACAAGTTTCTTTTCAAATATTCATCAATCCCCCGATCAATGAACATACCCGACCCGACCTGAAAAATCGGGTTTGGGTCATGCATTTTTTTTAAAAATTTTAAATTGACCCTACCTGGCTTAACCTGAAATAAATTTGGGTTGAGGTGGGAAGAGGGGTCCCGAACCCAAAATTGACCAACATTGAATTAAAAGTAATAATTTATTAATTTTAGCCATATTCCCACCCAAGTTAAAAATCTTAGTCTATTGTCTCAATTTTCCATAGCCCAATGGGGTCACATGAAAGAGAAGCCCTCTTATCTTTCATTTTCTATTAAAAATAATTTTTCCTCTCATTTTTAATTTTTTTTTTTTTATGAAATACCAGGTCTAGATCAAGTTGGGTCAGGTTGAATGAAATAAAATCCAGGTCGGGTTAGGCAAAAAATCAGTTATTAACTATAGCCAACCCAACCCATTGCCACCTCTATATTACATAAAAGTAGTTCTTCTGTTCAAAAATAGAGCTTTGAACTTCTAGCATGGCAACTTTGTAATAGATGAGAATACAACAAGTTTTTTTTTCAACTATTCATAATCCCGCCTCCCGCCCCCCCCTCTCTTAAAAAAAAAAAAGAAATTCCTTTAATTTTTATGAAGTCCTAGAGAGCTTTCAGCAAGACTATAATGCATCATTTTCAGCAAGAATACAATGCATCAATTTTTCATACGTACAGTTTGAGGATTTGGATCAAGTATCTACAAATCAATGATTCTGCGCCAGAGAACCACGAAGGGCAGGTAAATTCTGCTGCATTGATCTGCAAAGGATCACAATGAAAAGTCAGATGAAGTCCTAGTCATGACAATAGCACACACTAGATTCATGATGATTTAGTGGGTGTATACTAATGTCCTGGTCTTCTTATCCATGCACGTATTTATATTCTAGAGCTGTCTATCTAGCATCATCATCATCATCTTGGCCATTTTTCCCATCAATCTGGGGTTGGCATTTATATTGAATTTGGCAAAGTACTTTGTATGGAGCCAATTGCCTATATGACACCTATGAGACTTGAACCTAAAATCTCTGGGTTGCACAACAAACCTAGTTGTGCTAGAGATTCTTGTCAACCATCTATCTAGATGTGAATTCAAAATGAAAGATAGTTAAACAATCATACATAAACCATGAGGATATTCTGGATCCCAAATTTATTATTTCGTTCTCAATATGCTTAGTTGAATGTAGCTGTAAACTGTGAAGATCAACAGTCAACATGCTAGGGTTCAAAGGCTGGGCCACATATACATATCTGGCATATCTTATCCATGTTCACATAACCCATTGCATTTGTTCAGTAATTAGGCATTCAGGAAAAGGGCACAACTTTAATATCGAGGGATTGATAAAAGAACAAGAAGCATGAGAAATTTACCAAAGAAAACATTATTTTCAGTAAATGGTATTACTAAATCAGTACAAGTAATGAAAATGATACAGCAATACTAAATCTCAAAGTAAAATAGAAGCAACCGACCTTTCTGTACAAG
This sequence comes from Chimonanthus salicifolius, assembly GCA_013350335.1. Lineage (NCBI taxonomy): Eukaryota > Viridiplantae > Streptophyta > Magnoliopsida > Laurales > Calycanthaceae > Chimonanthus > Chimonanthus salicifolius. Next base: position 8,799,164 of record CM023533.1, on the reverse strand, counting down.
GTGGGAAGATCAGTCTCATCGAATGGAAGGTATCCCGCCATCAAAACAAAAAGAATAACACCACATGACCATACATCAGCAGCAGCACCATCATAACCCTGATGACTGAGCACCTAAAACCAAATAGCATAGTTTAGGAGAACACATGCAAGCTTCACAAATACTCCGCAACCACAAATGAAAAACATCTAAGCAGAAACACAGAAGTATTTGAATTCATGATAGAGAACTATGGACAAGACATTATGATCTTCCTTTAATAACAGTTGATAGGGAATTTTCCATGTATTTCTGATCAAGCACATAAAATTTATAGAAGATGCTTAAGAACAATGACAACCCTATGCACGGGAATCCAGTATATTGAAATGAATGTTGTAACCATGTCAGATTCTTCTACTGCTATCTTATCCGTGTTTACCAATATAACAAAATATTATCACATTTACTTCATCTGAAACCTATTGAAATAGTGAATTGTTTATTACTCAATTGTTCTGGATAAAGTTTAGACATTATTACTTTAAAAAACCAATTGTACATTTTTTTTTGGTAATTGGAATTTTTCATAAAGCAAGATAAAGGAGACAAGAGTGGAAGAACAATGCAAGAAGAAAACAAAAAGACAGCAAATAGAAAAACTAACCAAAAGACAGCAAAAGAAAGAATCTAGTCTACTTATTCACTGACAGATAAACCCAAGTCAGGTGAAGAGGTTGGACATATCGTCCAATAAGAAGTCATCAAAGGATGCCTGAGCTGAATCTAGACAATCCTGGATGAGGATGAGGTCTTCATCCAGAGCTAGATTCTCCAGTAATCTATCAACTAGATCAGTGTTGATATTGATCTGAGGATGCATATTTTCTTGAGCCACTGAGTGAGATGAGTGGACGAGGAAGGCCCAGCTGGATGAGTCTCTGTTGGCCGGATCGGAGGTCAGTCTGCCCACTACAGTGACAATGTCCTTGAGGGCCATCCTCTCAAAAGTTTCCGAAATAACCTGCTCCCAAGTCACTCTTCCCCCCACATGGTCCCATTTTGAGATATGGGATTCTCCTAGGAAGTGAAGAGCTCCCCTTAGATGGGTAAATGTAGGAAAAGTGAGGCCCATGAGAGGATGAAGTTCTCCTCGAGGATATAATTTTGTTCTCCACAGCCACAAAGAGAATGCAATCTTCTCCTCTTCCCCCACTTTTTTTATATACCATGGTATCATTGTTTATCGTTTTGGGACGAATTTAAAAGTATTTTTTGTCAACCAGCCTTCCATTTCATATTGTTAGATCAAGTAGATAGACACTTCAGTTAGGCAAAAAAAAAAAATTATGTTGTTTTTTTTTTGAGAAGTAAAAATCTTTTATGTTGTTATTTTGCAGAACTCTCGTATCATTAGAATGGAGTGGAACACCTGAAAGTTGGTCATATTATTAAATATTATGCTTAAATAACATAAAAAGTAATAAACTAGTACATAGTGACTGCCAAAACACCAATAAAACACACCAAGACAAGTAAAGCAATTTACTCATTAAATGTTTTCCATTTTTTGCTATTTTATAGATATTTTCTCCTGATTTTTTCAATCTAATTAAGATATATGAATAATGAAACTTAAGGAGAACACCACACTATCATGTGCATGGAGGTGATGTCTTAAAATAAGACCCATTAAATTCTTTTTGTCTATAGACTGTGGAAATGGATTATGGAAAATGACTGCTTGGATATAGAGCTTATCAAAAGTCATGATGAATGGATCACTCTAAGAAAGTAAGAATGGTTTTAACGACCATAGGACCTGGATTTTTCCTAAGAGTCTGACTTGAGTTATCCACCTAAGAAGCATCCAAACAAGGCAAACTTGAAAGTTAAGAGTTCTCTAGGAGAACACAAGGGATAGAAATTCTCGGAGGTTCTCATGGAGTGGGAGAAACCCCTATTTTGTGTTCTCCTAAAAAACACTGCATTCGTGTTAACTACATGTCATTGTTTGTAAATTGAATATTTTGTTTAAATTTATTCAAAATATTGTGCCAACTCCAAGAGTCCTATTTTATGGGTTTCATGAATCAAACTCAAATTGAACCAATACTCACTCAACCCAGAAATGCATCATAGGAACACTTGCTTATTTGATTGCATGACAAAACCGCCCATTGAAATCCAAGTGTAATTTATATTTTATACAGTAATTCAAACTTCATATCTGTCATTAGCATCAATAATAAAACGATAAGAAAATGGCATTGAATGACAGGCACATGAGCAAGCAAGCAAAATTATCAAATGGGCATAATAAATGATTAGATTTCTCGAATGATTCTCAGGGAAAAAAGGTAAATGTTTGTAGTGTTATAGTAAATGGTTAGTGCATTAAAGAAATGACAACTTTTCTTCTTAACTGCAGGATTTTCATTTGTAAGGTTAATTTATGTTGATTCTGCACAAATTTTCAGTATGATATAACTAGATTTATCTGTCTGCTATTTATTCTTCTTCTGTTCAACCATTCTATTGGCAATATTGTCAATATATATATATATATATATTGTCGAAGTCTCGAAGTTAGAATTATCAATTGTACAGATACATGTCATCCATGAGTTCATGTTCAACAATAGGTCGTTAGTTATTCTGAAGAATGCAACCCCAGATACATGGGAAAATGGATAGGAGGATGGCAATAATAATGGATCAATAAATTACCTAAGAACACAAGACCAACATCACTTGCAGAAAGATGTCCACTAATCAATTTGAACAATCCATTAGAAGGGGTGCAGTTTGGATTGCCCAGGTTCCTAAAGAACCATTTCCACTGTAAAGAACCATTTCCACTGTACAGTTTGGACCACAACCATGGCTTAGAAAAAGGATGGGCATCAAAGAGAAAAAAGACAATTTTTTTTAATCGTAAGGAAAAGATGATTATGCAATGGATAATCTATTCAACCATTCACATTTTGGACAATGGCCAATAAAGTTCGATGGGACCAAATGGATGGTCTGGATTGAGCTGTCCACACAGCAAAGTGCAACTTTAAACACCTTCCCAAGGAAAGAATTTCAAAACAACTTAAGCTACTATAACATAATACAGGACCACATGCATCCATGCTACAAATATTTTCACAAAAGTACTACTCTTAAGGATTTGATAGAATTTTTATAATTGTCTATTAACTGTATTTCAACATATGTTCTTGTGATGGACACCCTGAATCCATCAATGTCTTTAATGTTCATGTGGTTTAAATTTCAGCTTGTGAAGGCATAGATTACTCTGCTGGCTGTGATGCTTCTGCAACTCTTCAAGGAACCCATTTAAATTATATTAACTCATTAACACTGTGAGGTCCTTCAAGCAATAAAGCACTCACTGGTGTTCATCCAGGGGAGTTACGTAGATTTTGGAGGGATGTTTGTACTTGTATAATGGCATGATGCTATTGGCAAGGGTTTTCAGTGCAGGGAGTCCTCAGGAGGGAATTTTGCACCTTAATCCTTCTGATAGTTTTTGTATCTTTCTTTCTTTTGATAATAGTGTCAACACACCCTGTAAATATACATATATTCACAATGCTCCCTTCATAAACTCAAAGCATCACCTGGCACATGGAACAAATTTGTACAAGCATATATAACCTAAAGGTGTGATTACCAACCATTGTCCAGGAATGAAGCACTTATATAGTTCCAAATGATGCAACTGTAAATATTAACAACTGACCAGGAATAAAGCACTTTTTTAGTTAAAGAAGGTCGTTCCTAAAACCAAGTACCTCAGGAGCAACATAATTTGGGGTTCCACATGTTGTATGAAGCAGTCCAACTCCCTGCACATGAACAAAAGGACAATGGTAATTGGTCATAGTAAAAACTGAGAAGAATCACCTTAGCAAACAGAAGCAATCAAACTTACCTGCTGAGGCAGGGCACTGAGGCCAAAATCCGAAACTTTCAAGTTTCCTTGGGAGTCAAGAAGAAGATTTTCAGGCTAAAGCACAAAATGCAATAGTCAGCACTGAGATAGGAAGATACTATGCAATCTATGAGACAAAAATTGTTAAAATAAGATACGGGCATCTGGTTAGGATCTAGGACAAGACAGCAAAACTTAGCAGATTCAGAGTTTAGACATAGCAAGACGCATAATGTACGGTCTTAAAGATCTTCGTTGAGAGACATTCCTAATCTTATTAAGATATGAAACTTATCCCAACATGAATCACATAAATGAAATCCAAATATTGGCATACCTTCAAATCCCTGTGGTAAACACCCTTACTGTGACAATAATCAACTGCATCTATGAGTTGTTGAAAATATCGCCTAGACTCATTCTCACGAAGCCTTCCTTGGTGGACCTCCATGCAACAAAATGGACAGACTAAATAATCAAACATACAATGCCAAAATCAAAAGAAAAACAATAGTGGAGATCATACTAAATGAATATAACTAGCATAGATGAATATATCTTTACCATACATGAAAATCTCTTTACTTTATTTAACAGATAAAGAGACAGCTTTAGGTGGCATCAAATGAATCTTGACTGTTCGTTCTTCAACAGTGGTGATTTGCTTTCAACTTCTATTCTCTCTCAACCAAAGATCTCTTCAAGATAAGGCTCCACCTTCTCTTTCCCTTCTTGATTCCTCCAGGACCAAGTCAATGCATATCCAAGTACACAATCAATTTTCGTCACTTTTAATTACCTAGATTTTCTAGACCCATGGGCGTAGAATTTGGTCCTCCAATTCTTGAAAATGAGCTGTGCATCATTGGGACCAATAATGGCTGATGTTTGCAAATAAAGACAATTTGTGTTGGTGAATTTCCTTTTTAAAATACGGTACAAGATGTGTGTCAATTCACTTGAGCCTTGTCAAGTATCAAATTCTTAGTTTCATTGTTAAAATATTTGTAGGAGTTATTTAAATAATAGGTATGGATTAGAGTTGGACCAATTTATTAATAACTAACAATTTATCAATATCCAGCATTTTAGTGTGCTTATTTTTAAGCTTTTATCATTTTTATGGCCCTTTTAAGCTGATGGTGATGATAACTTATAACTTTTTTAGCATGCAAAATAAATCCAAAAAAAAGGTTCTTATATTTACAATTATAACCTCAAACCCCCCCCCCCCCCCCCCCCCCCTCTCTCTCTCTCTCTCTCTCTCTCTCTCTCTCTCTCTCTCTCTCAGGTTAGCACATCCTCATCAAGGTAACCAAATTACACTTTACAATCATATTTGGTTCTCTTATTGGTCTGCAACCCATGTAAGCTCAACTTCAGCATGGTAGCCTCATCTCATCTGTTTGCAGTCAACTTCATTAAAGGACAGATGGCGTCCTTAGCTCTACCAGTCCAGGTGTTTCCAGACGATTACAAAAAATAGATTAATGAATTATTATTTGTAACTGCAACCGTAGATTCTCATGTGTTATAGTATATAGAGAAAAGGCCTAACTTGGCAAGATTCCACGAATTATCTCTGAGTAAATATTTCACCAAATAGAATATCATCCAATTAAAGTGCACTTCAGAAGCCTTACTATTTTATCAAATAGCTCTCCCCCTGTAACAAATTCTAGAATGATGTATATCTTTGTCCGGCTAGCCAGTACCTAGAAAATCTCACCAAACAGTCAGTGCATAGAAAGAGCAACTTAGTAAAAGAGCAAACCAATAATTTTTTTCCTTTTGAAAATAGCAAGCCAAGAATAATTCTTAGAATACAAACCCTTGCACTCATAATAATTGTCATCCAATACAAGATTAATATTCATAAAGTACAATTATGCATAGAACAATGTACCTCATGCAATTTGACAATGTTTGGATGCCTGACAATCTTCATTATAGATATTTCTCGCTTAATCTGAAACACCAAATCAAAAACACACAATTAAGTTGGCTCTAAAACTACACTGACAAAAGAGAAGCATGAGTGAGCTTTGATACATCCAGATCAATCACAATGGCACATCTCTTCCTATGATCCCAAGTGTACTAACTTTCCAATACAAGAAAGATCCTAAAATCCATAATTATTATCATCACCACCAAAGGCACTAATCCTGAAATTAGAAATGACAAAATATAGCTAAATTGTATATTAAAGAGTCATACTTTCATCTTAAATCAACTTGAAATATAAACAAGATAAAAATGATACCAAACCCATTCTGATGCAAATCATGACATTCTCATGGAGCCAGTCATTCCTAGTGGAATTGCTTGCTCATAGACCAACTGACTTCATGAACAATGAATCCAAACTTCTACCCATCTTCCCTTTCTAATCATATCCATTTTAAACACCAAATCACCCTGTTGTCCTTCAATCTTCGGAACACACAAAATTTACTCTGTTGATAACCATTTGCAATGGAATCAGTGTTTTTAGGGATGCAATCTGGGCAGGAGGGTCGAGTAGAGAGACAAATCTTAGTACACCCATATTTAATTCGGGTCACTATTTTTCAACCCAACCCAACCCATATTTTGGCCTCCTCCAACCCACCCGTAACCCAACCCATTTTTAATTCAGACCAACCAATTCGAGTCGGGTTAATAAGATCACAGGTCAACCTAAATAATTAAGTAGATAATTTGATCTATATCTACTGCATTGATATACTTCAAGTGACAAGACGTCCGTAAAAACAAGTCTTTACCACTAAAATAATCATTGTAGAGAGTTAATTCTAAAAAAAAATATACAAAATAAAGACATAAAAATCAGGAGTGTGTTTATGTGTGTGTGTATAATTCGGGTAATCGGGCAGGTCAAGTTGTATTAAGCATGACCCTAGCCCACCTAAAATTAAAAACAGGTCAAGCTTTTTCCACCCAGACCAACCCATATTTTAAATGGGTTGGTTTAGCCCACCCATACTTTTGGGTCAGGTAAATCGGGTTCGATTTGGCAACCATTTTGTAATTCTGTACAACCATTTTGTCACAAACAAGTGCATATTGTAAACAAACCAAAGTGGAGACACTCTCAAGTCTGCACTGAAATCATCACCACCATTGCCAATCTAGGGTCCACTTTTGGAGTTCTACTTCTCCATTTGACCTTATCATAAACCATATAGTCAATCCACCCACCATCTATCACGTCTTTTTATCCACTCCCTCCATGTTTTCAGTATCATGCTCCTCCTCCTAAAACCTACAACTTGTAATCTCTCAATTCTATGCACTAGGGCCGATTCTGGTCTTCTAGTTACATGCCAAACCGCCTCAAATGAGTATCTCTCATTTGTCATCTATTGGTGCTATTTTAAAATTGTCCCCAGCGCAGTCATTTCTAACTCTATCCCTTAACGTTAAACTACTCATCCAACATAGCATGTGCATCTCTGTCACCCTAACTTTCTCCATTTGTCTTTTATTTGTTGGTCAACACTTTGCTCCAAAAAGCATTGTGGATCTCATAACCATTTTATAAAACATTCCTTTAAGCAAGAATCTCTTATCATACAAAACTTAACTAGCTTGTCTACATTTTGTGCACTCAGTTCACATTCTATTAGCAATATCTAAGTTCTAAAATTACACAGTTTGCTGCTAAATTGTTTCCAATTCTAATCGGACCTCCCTCTCTATCTTTTGTTCCACCAAAGTTACATTCTATATATTCTGTTTTAGTTCTACTAATTTTTTATTTACCTTTGTTAAAACATGCAAATGCGCAACAATCTGTGAAAAATGTCGAATGAATTTTCGTAGATACTGACATGCTCCCATGAAGCTCCTGACTTCAGTTACCGATCGAGGTACTAGCCATTTGGCAATGACCTCAATTTTTGTAGGATCAACTTTCAACTCTCCTACTCCAACTATAAAACCCAAATACAACAAAGACTGTTTCCAAAATTCACAATTCTTCGAATTCAACTATAGATGGTTTTCTTTTAAAACTCCCAATACCTTTGCAATATGATGAAGATGATCCGATCCTCCCAAGCCTTACTATAAATAAGAATTTCATCAAAATAAACAATCACAAATTCTTCAATAAAAGGACGAAGAACCTCATTCATCAAAGGCATGAAGGTGGCAGGTGCATTGCATAATCTGAACGGCATGACAAGTCATTCAAACAGTCCTTGTTTTGTTTTGAATGCAGTCTTCTAATTGTCCTCTTCACGAACCCAAACTTTGTAGTAGCCCGATTTCATATCCAACTTTGTGAAGTAATGGGCTCCCTGTAGTTGATCCAACAAATCATCAATCCTCGGCAGTAGTTATCAATTCTTGATGGTGATTTTGTTTAGTGCCCTGTAGTCGACACACATTCTCCATCCGTTGTCCTTCTTCGGCACCAACAGTACAGGTGAACCACAAGGTGAGCAACTGGGCTGAATGACTCCTTGCTCTAAAAGATCTTGAATTTGTTGTCAGATCTCATCATTTTGCATCACGGAGGTACGATACAAACCTAGAGCAAGGGTGCATCTCCTACTAACTGGATATCATGTTCTACAGGCATGCCTTGAACATCCTAAAATAACTCCTTGAATGTTGATTGTAATGTCTCGATCTCAATCAGTTGTTTGGGGGTTAAAGACAATGACGAAAGTGTCACCATTGCTGGGTGTTGCTCATGTGGTCTAATCATCAACAAAACAAACTTCCTACAAGCATTCACCATCCTTTTGGCCTGAACTTAGTAACCAAGGCAGCAATAAACGGTGACTTACAGGTGTTGATACGGAATTCTTTTTCGTCTTTCACAAATTTGTACTTGTGTAGTCACCTGTAATGAATGGTTTTTTTATCCCACAAATGGACTACCCAGGATTACTTGACAGACATCCAAAGGCACCACCTCACATGTAACTTCACCAAAATACTTCTTAGTGATAGCAAACTTGAAGGTACACTACTTGGTGATCTTCATCTCCACATCTTTTTGAATCCACCTTAGAGGGTAGGGTCAAGGGTGAGGAGTTGTCTCTAAGCCCATCTTCTGCACTAAACATTCTGAGATCAAGTTTTTTTTTTTTCCTGCAAGGGCCTAAATTGCTTCAATAATGATTTGCTTCACTTGAATATGCTCAAGTGAAAGAGTTCTTCCCGTATCTCAGAGTCTGGAGGAGTATCTGCAGTTCGAGCCATGAGGGCAAGTTTGTTACCGGCATTCTGTAATTTTGGAATTTCTTCAACCTCATGCCTATTCAATACTTTCTTCTTTTCCTTCTTCTTGGGCTGCAATTCTAGGTGGAGTTTCCAGCACTTTTCTTTCACATGTCCACTGAGTTTACAATGGTCACAGTAATTTTCTAGAGCGTTATTGGTCTTCTTCTTGTTGGGGTCCACCTTTTTGCCATGTTTCCTGTCAAAATTCAGAAAATTATTTGCTCAAAATTAAGAAAACTTTAAGGTACACCAGTGCTCAAAATATCAGTTTTACCCCATCTTTCTGTTTGTCATTTTTTTTATCTAATTTTTGTTTTTTGCTTCAATAGCAATAGCTTTCACAATAGCTTCAACGATGGTACTAACTTTGAAGAGTTTTAATTCTTTCTGAATGTACTCCTCTAGTCCATCAACATACTTTATGAAAACATTGTACTCTTCTATGGAGATTCCCAAACCAATGGCTTGATTATGAAACTCAGTGGTGTACTCTTGAACAGATTGGCCAAATCTCGATCGTAAGTACTGCTACTGCAGTGGTGGCCCTGTGATTTCAAGGGCCCTAGGCAAACTCTTAGATGGGCCTTTTATACACTCACAAAAAAAAATCATACATTTCTTTTTACAAAGTGCGCCGGCGCAGTCACTTGAGCGACTGCAATTAGCTTCCCTCTTTTATTTTACATATCAAATAGGTGAATGGTTGGCGGGGTTGGGCTTATTATTTTGGGCCTATTTTACTGGAGTTTAATTTCTAATTTTTTAGACCTATATAACAAAGGAGTTTATGGACTTGGGGGCCCTATCTATTTGGGGGCCTTAGGAGGCGGCCTACTCCGCCGATAGATAGGGTTGGGCCTGGCTAGTTGATCCAACGATCTTCTTCATAGCCAATAGGGTAAAATTGTTTCATGATCAACTCCTTAAACTTCCTCCAAGTCAACCCAGATACATCATGGCATTTCAGATAAGCGTTCCACCATGTTAGAGCATGACTAGATAATTTCAGTCGCGCAAAACTGATCTTTTGAGCACTGGTGCACCCATAGATCGTAAAGTAATTCTCTAACTGATCAATCAAATTATCCAACTTTTCTGCATCAATCACACCGTCGTAAACAGGAATTTCAAGTTTAAAATCCACTTTAAACGGTTTCATACTAGATTGAGCATCACCCAGACAAGAGGCTTTAGGCTCGTCGTCTTCATCTTCTTCTTCCTCGTCTTCAGACTCGTCCTGTTGTTCTTGTTCGTTCTTCCTTTTTGGCCGAACTTGAGGACGCTTCCCTATGGATAGGTTGTGAGGCAATACCTTCCATTAACCTGGATACCAATTCTATCAACACCGCAATAAGTTCCTCCAATTTTGAGAAATGATCCTCCATGTCATCATCTCCAGCCATATTCACACTTCTCAATCTTTTCCTCCTTGCTAATTGAAGAGGTTTCAAGAGTTCTTCATCGAATTTCTGATATTGTTCACGTGGTAGGACCATAAACCAAGGTTCCCACACAGAGGATCTGATGCTCTGATGCCACTTAATCCAAAACAAATTCCCAAAGAAAACTAGAGAGAGTCTTTCGAAGAAAATTCTTCCATTTTTTTTTCATTATCCAAAAATTACAATTACAAAGAGTTTTCGGTGGTTCCCACTGTAGAGAACCGCCCAATACATGTGCGTTGCACTTTCAAATCAACGACCCACTATATTACATGTCTCAGAACCCGATTACTATAAATAGTAATTTTTATATATAATAACTAGAAAAATAGTAAATGTAATTTATTACATAAATATTTGGACTATAAAGTACATCAAAAGTATCTTCTGGGGAATCTTCAAAATCCCTATGGATCATTAGATAATCGCAGTCAAAGTTTCGAAAGTCGAACTTGACCGCAATTTCGGAGGGGTAAACGATGCCAAAACGCCTCTTAAGGTTATGCTCATTCACATGAATGAACCCCCTAGCCAAACAAATGCGTAGCTCTCAGAGTCTTCTTTCCAACGCATTTGGAATCGCCTCAATCGGAGTTCGTATGACAAAGTTATGCCCATTTTACTGAAGACACCCTGATTTGTGAGTACTTTGATATCTGGTTAGCCGAACATGATCATGCACACTGTACATGAAGATTCTCTTGGATCAATTGGGAGTGTTCAAATGCAAATTTTTAAAACTTGTGGTGACAAACTAGAGGTCTCAAGTATGCGTCCTGCAGTCACCTGATGTCCGTGGCTTGTAGGAGCTATATGCATCTGGAGATTTACCCAATGCCCTCCATCAGAGAAAGGTCGGAGTCTCAGGGGTTCTCCCTCATTAAAAAAAAAAATCTCTGCAGGAAGTTAACTTGAAGCAGCGACTTAGATGCATGAAAAGAAGGTCCTTCGTTACCTGATAAAAGGACTAGTTTTAACCCAAAAATATGGTCAAAACACACCTCCAGTTGTTGGTTAAAAAGTCTTAGAAAAATAGCTTGAAAGATAATTGCTTTTGAACCAGAAATGGCAAACCTTTTTTTTTCTTTTAGCTAATTGTTTAAATATGGTTATTTTTTACGATCCAAAGATACGAGCCAAATGGAAATCTCGCAATTCCAGATGTTCATGTAGAGAAGATTTACAAAAATATTAAGTTACTTTTAAGTAAAGGTGATTAGATTATTTCTTTAAAAAGCAGTTACATTTGCATCCACCCATCGAACCAGAGCATTTGAAATGGAAATCGCAACTCAAAAAATGCCAATATAGACAAAATAAAGACAGAAATAGAACTCCAAGTTACAAAAATCAAAACCATCGAAGAGACAAAAAAATGAGTGAGAGAGAGAGAGCAGCCATTACCTGATTCACCATCTTGTGCTTGAGTATGGTGCTCTTGGCGAGCACTTTCATGGCGACGCTCTCTCCCGTTTCGGTGTTCTGGGCGAACTTGACCTTGGCAAAGGTACCCTCGCCGATGGTGCGCCCCACCTCATACTTTCCCACCTTTCTCGTTCTCGTCGCCATCTTCGCTGCCCCTTCTCACTCATTTCCTCTATAACACCCAAATTTAAAAAAAAAAACATTTCATTTCAATTCAGGATCCAAAAATCTCAATAAGTTCCATATGAAATTGAGATCCTACTGATGACAGAGAAGATGAAACAGACCCACAGAAAAGGAAAAAAAAACTCATAAAAAATGAGAAAAATAAAGAGAATTGGCAGAAATAGAAAAGCGTACATCTAACGTGATGTAGGTTGCGAGAGAACTATCGAGAGAGATTATTATGACAAAATATATGTGATTTTCTTTTCTACCTTAATTTGAAAAATGGGGTTAACATCGTCGAGCGTTGGAAAGTTGAATTTCCAGAAGGAAACGAAGATGGGAAGAAGGAGACAGATCAAATCTAAGTAAAAGTAGGATTTTAATTCGATTTTATTGAGTCCTCTTTTATCTTTTCAATCATGTCAGGTCGCGCGTCTGTGTCTGATAAATAGGAAGAAGAAAAGAGAGAGAGAACCAGAAGAGAATCGAAGATTAATGGCGTCTTTTAACCGCTCCATTGTTCCTCTCTGACTTTTTATCCTCTCCTCCCGTTTTGTACACTGCAGCCGTTGGCATAGTTTGCGTTAAACACGCCATGGCTTTAGATCTCTCATCAAAATTGGGCCTAAGGAGCAAGGCGTGAGTATGGGTTGATTTGGGATTAAATTTTAGTTTGCTTATATTTAATTTAAATTATTATTTTGTTTTAAATTTATATTTAAATAAAATAATAATTTAAGCCTTTTCAATCTTTTCAAAATTCAATTTATTTTATATTGAGTAAATAAATTTGGATTAAATTATATTAATTATGTGATAATTTATATAATTGAGTACACAATTAGATTTATATTTTTTATTAATATGTTTTAAACTGAGAAACATCTCTATAAACAAGTGTTTGTCGCTAAACATAATTATTGAAAAGAGATAACTTTAAAAAATTATCAAATAATCTAAAAAATGAGAAGTTTGTGTTTATATATAATTAAGATAATATGTACATATCGAGCTATAGAAATTATATCTTAGTTTGACTTAAAATAAAAATGAATGAAGTTTTTTCTTTTAAATCGAACTCATATTTTAAATTGGTTGAGTTCATCTACCCATATCTTGAGTCGGGTCAATTGGGATATGATTGATCTTAACCTAATTGTAGATAGGCTTATTTTACAATATGTTGGCATTAAAATTAAATTATATTTTTTATATTTGATTTTGATATTGGTGTTTTTTTCTTTGATTCAAATTAAAAATGAATAAATTTTCTCTTTCAAATCAAACTCATATTCTAAATTGGTTGAGTTCACTTACTCATATCTTGAGTGGGGTCAATCGGTTTCTGGTTGATCTTAAACCTAATTGTAGCCCTAGTTGGGCCTATTCTACAATATGTTGGCGTTAAAGTTAAATTATAGTTTTGAGATTTGATTTTGATATTGGTGTTTTTATTAATACTCAATATTTTTTAAAGATAAGCATATGGTCTTTTTATAAAATAAAATTTCTCTATTTTTCTCTTTCATTGTAAGTGGTCTTTTAATTTTATCATAATAAAATAAAAGGTAAAATAGGAAAAAAAACAATTTATCATAAGATGGTACTCGATATTCAGGTATAAAAATGGAGTAGGGCTACAACTCGGGTCGGGTTTTGGCCTGACCTGCATGACTCGACCCAAGAAATCATCTGGGTCAGGTCGAGAATTTCAAATCAGCGGGTCGAGTCGGACTGAAAATATAAAAACCCACGTGAAATTGAGGTCGAATCGGGTTGAAGATTTTATAAGTTAACCCGACCCAATCCGACACAATCCGATCCCACTCAGTTAAAATTAGTCTAAAATAGGTTCAAAATGCGGATCGGGTTAGAATTCAAGTTGATTCAGGTCAGGTCGAGTCGGGTTGTGAGATTCGAGTTAAGAATTCAGGTCGAATCAAGTCAGATTCTATATATATCAACTCGAGTCGAATTGAGTTTAAAAGAACCTGACCTATTCGACCTAAATTACAGCTCTAAAATGGAGTTAAAAGTGAGTGGTCTCCCATAGTTGCCCTTGTTACCACTTACCACTACACTAGAACATACGATGGATGATGGTCACAAATTATTTAGACGTGAGTTACTTGCTGTTTCATGACATTGATTTTGAAAACTATCATCTTCATAAAACACACCATTGAATTATCTTATCAATCTTACGTCTGAAGACATCTTTTTTCAACTAAAGCATTAATCAACACACAAATTGAATTATCTTAGCCATCTTCCGTCTGAAGACATTTTTTTTCAACTAAAGCAATAATTATTATTGACTCAACTGCATCCTATAGGCACAAGCTACTATGAAAAGCTGGCACAAAGTTGTCAAAACAAGATAGAAAAAGTACATGGAGTAAATTTATAATATAAATTAAACTTTGAGACTTAAGATATATCTTGTAATAGAATTAGTTAAAAACAAATTATAAAATCAATTTTAGATAAATGAGATTTTAAACATTTCAATAAATAGTTTATTCTACTCTTAGGAGTTGGCCATTGAGATACAAGATTTTAGAATTAAAATTTTAGATTCAATCCATAATATATCTAATAAAAGATCACTCTGCGAGAGATATATAAAATGAAGTCTCACTGATTGAATTCAAAATGTATATATAAAAAAGCGTAGACAAGACATTTAAACATTTCGATCATAAAATAAATAAATTATTTATTTTTCGTGAGTGATTTGAAAAAGAAAAAGAGGCCAAAAGAGTAAGATGGTGAAAAAGGATATTCACCACCAATGGAGATGAAAGATGTTTTATGGAATCAGATATCACCAATCCTGTAGGAGCAACTGCTACTCTTATTGAAAAAAATAATTGAAGAAGTTGTCAGGATTTGGGCACGATGCGACTCAAATGACATGACACATGAAGAGTGAGAAACTGTTGGAGAGTTACTGCTGGACTGCTTCATTGGAAAAGGCAAATGACATGACACATTTATGGGTATCGTTTCACATCAAGAAAAAAAGTAATACTTCATTCACTTGGAGCAAGTAGTGTAGTGGTCATATGGCCACTGTATATGTGTATGGCCACCCTATATGTATGGTGTACTAAGGGCTAAATGTAGAGCCCATATTACTTGTGACTAAATGGATGGTTACAAGTAGCATGTAGCCAGCCATTCTCTCTCTCCTCTTTATATATATATATATATGTATATATGTGTATATATATATGTATATATGTGTATGTATATGTATATGTATATATATAACTTGTATATAGTTTTTGATTTTTTTGATTTTCTCTTTTTATTTATTTATTTGATTATTTTGGATTTTTTGTTTTGTTTTTGGGTATAATTTGTATATTAAGGCAAATAATTATTTTTTTCTTTACTTTATTATTTTATTTTTTATAAAAAAATAAAAAAAACTCTTTACCTTTTGATTTTTTTTTCCTTTACATTTGTAAACAAAATATATGAGAAACAAAAAATTAAAATTATTCTGTACAAAAAATTAAAATTATTCTGTAAAAAAAATTAAAATTATAGCTATTGAGAAACAAAAATATTAAAAATAATATTTTATTCATCGCAAATAATATTCTGTATGTTTTTTAATTTATTTAATTACTTGTGAGAAAATATATATGTTTTGTTAATTTATTTAATTACTTGTGAAAAAATATGTAATGTCTTTATATATTTTTTTTTAATTTGTTAAAAAAATGTACATAAAAAAATAATACTAAAATATTAAAAAGTAGCCATTCTAGTTAACACTATACCGTGTGACGAGGCTGGCTAAAAATTATAGCCAGCCATGTCATAAAAAAAAAATATTATTTAATTATATGGCTGGCTATATTTAGTGACATAGCCAGCCATATATAGCCATCCCACACCACTTGCCCTTAGTCAAACGACTTTGGGACTCACCCATCTTTAGAGGTCGACCACATTGAAACTTGAAAGCATCACAGGGTTATCGAATGATCAACAGAAGAAGGTTTCTTGAACTCCGTCATATTAAAAAGGTGGTCATCAAACACAAGAAGACTCTTCCAACGTACACGGGTTTTAATAAACTTTCATTTTACCTTCATTCATCTATATAAAAAAATTAAAAAAATATATATATTCAAAAATCGATTCATTTTTTAGTAGATCAGTATACTGGATCGGTGCACCAACCGGATCACTGAAAAATAAGAATTTGAGGAAAGTGATTCGGTCGGTGCACTGATTTCTTAAAACGTAAAAGAATTCAAATCAGTGCACCGATTCACTGGAAAATGATCTGGTTGGTATATCGATTTCTAAATGTTTGATTTTTAAAATATTGCATACGAACAAATGGAGATAAAGTGGGAAGTCTGGAAAACCCATGTCTCCTAAAAGACTGTTCTCGTGTTAGAATGAGCACCCTGTTAAAAAGTATGCAAAATTAAATATGCAAGAAGTCTATTAGCTCAACTTTCCCTAGATTTTTAGTAGACACATTCAATTTTTTGCATCAATACCAAAATTGTTTTGTAACCTAGGTTGTGTTTGGATGGAGGTAAATTTTGGAGGGATTATTGTAAATAATATGAAAACTTCTCTCTTAAAAAGGGTTTTTAAAAGTTGAGGCTCCCTCTTAGTTATCAAAGAGGGGTAATGGAGGCCCCCAATCCAAACACAGCCCTAGTTTAGGTTTGGAGATCCACCCCTCAAGGTATCACCAATCCATCCATTTATGCAAGTGATTATAATATAAACTATTGCCACCCACAATTTATCTCCTAAAAAAAGAGATTTGGACAAGATGACTTAGGGTAAAAAAAAAATCGGTTCATTGATACAGAGAGTCATTATGTTTGTATCAATGAATTACAGGTTGATATGCATTCTCTCTCCTCTAAATTTTTTTTTTCAAAAAATCTGAAATTTTATAGAAAATTCTAAACTTCATTTCTATGTGTTTTTTTTTTTTTTCATTATTTAGCAGCCATTGACCCTTATATATTGATCGTCTCTAAATCAAAAGATTGGAGAAATTTTACTAGTAAGATGACGCTTATGCCACCTTGACGATCCACCCATAAAAATTTCATTATTTAAACACTAACTTTTGAGAATTAAAAATAATAATTTTATTAATTTTAGATGTTGTTTACATCCAATCCAACAAAAAACTATAGAAAATACGAATGATAGCCTTCATCTGAAAATCTTATAATTGTACTCTCAGTAGCGGATCAAAACCTTCAAAATAAGAGCCTTTGAAGCATTGCATCCATGTTGCAAATGGAGTTGGGACGAAAAGGGATTTCCGTTTGATGATTTTGTGGCATATTAGAAGATTTGAGAACCAATCAATAGATCTATAGATTTGCTTTTTAAACAATTGTTGATGACTGTAACCTTGATTGTGTGGGTTTTGAGTGATGAGTGCAACACAACATGTTGGATCAATAGATCCTTATCCTCTACTACAAAAATAGATTATAAAATTACTATTGTGTATGGATAAAGAGATTTGTAAATGCTTTGAGAATTAGTCAAGTGCTCTAAAAGACTTAGACACTTGATCACAAAAAAAATTGGCCTTCAATAGGATTGAATATAGGAGAAAGGCCAGATCCATTGGGTCGAATGGTTGATTGTGTTAAATGCCTCCATAAATCAAGCGAATGAACGTCTAAAGAAGAAGAAAACAAAGTTGATTCATTGATTACAAGCTGAGTACGGTTTCTCCTTTGTTTCTTGCTCCTAAAACAAAATGTTTATGCTAAGAATTCTTGTTCTTTGCTTGTAGTTTTTTTTCTTTTTCCCAAATTTGGACTAGGGTTTTCAATGAAAATCTTCTTTATTTATACATTGAAATTTAGGGTTTTCAAGTTTGTTGTTGTTAATGTCAATAAGCCACAATTCTGAGTCCATTTCTCACATGGTGAGAAGAGACAGATTGCAATAGGGAAGTCAGTTGTATTCTGCAACTCAAAATTTGTTTTATCATGAAAAAAAGGGATAAAGAAAAAATAAATTGTTTCCTCTTATTATTATTTTCAACCTATGTTGATTGAAGTATTATTCATAAGGTAGTCACCACATATAATTTTCTTAGAATGATAGCTATGCGAGGGCCACCTTTGTTGTGATAAGTTGATAACACCCCTTCCTCTCTTGTATCAAACTACTTCTTGTGAATTGGATTCCTATCCAATTCGTCTTCAATTTGGTCTAACTCTATTAATTTTATATGGATAGATGAAACTAAACTTTTAGAGCAACTAAAAACATAACTTCACTTATTTAATAAATGTGATTTATTACTTTATTTAAGGAATGAAGTTTCCAAATAACTCATTCATGTGATTATGCGATCTCTATATGGGGTAGTAATCCTCTCACGGACATTTTCTGTAACTCGATACGGGTTTTACTGTATTGTCCATTTTGCCCTTCAAATCGGCTCGTCGAACCCTTCGAATCACTTATAGCAAAGGGTTCGGCGAGCCGATTCGAATGGTAAAATGGGCAATATAATAAAGTCCATATTAGATTATACAAAATGCACGTGAGAGGATAGTTGTCCTTCTATATGAGTGTTCTAGTTTGGGGATTCTCTTATATATGACATCACCAATGTGACTTACATTGACATGGGAGGAGAGAGAAATAACCAGACAGAATAGAGGCTTCTTGAGTAGGTGAGGGGTGAATGTGACACTTTGACAGGGGATGAATGTGATTTAAATGTTGAAATAAGATGAGAATGCTTGCTTGAGGTAAGGAAAGCTATTTTTATGTTTTTTAGGGTTTACTTTAAGGGAGATAGTTGTTTGAAATGTGTTTGTTTTGTATAAAGAAAGCTACTTTTATATTCTTAATAAATTGGATTCATAATATCATTATGTAAGTGTATATATCATGATATCAGACAAAGCTACAAATTCTATCACCCTAAGTTCTTGTTTTCATTCATTATATAAGAATTACTATAACAACAAAGTGATAAAAGAAAGAAACTCGTGCCACTAATCCAAAAAATTGATGACACATTTATGTAGGTATAGTTCAACTGATTGTCTCCTATTTAAGGAAGTGGAAAGTTGCACGTTCAAGCCCTCATGGCCTAACCTTACTGTGCCCTACGAGTAGTGGGATCACCCGTGGGAGTTTTAATAAAATTGTATTTGAATTTTCTTCATGTAAAATCCAAAAAAAAAATATATATGATAGACAAACCATACATGCCAAAGGTATTGTGAATTGTGGTGTGGGGGGCTGAAATTTAATTTTTCCCAAATTTCGGTTCTTTGAAGGTTTATAACTTTTTAGCCAATTTTTTTTACCATTTTAAAACATTTTGGTAAATATAGTTTAGGTTTATTTGCATTTTAATAAATAATAGAAAAAACTTTTACGTGAGGAAATTTCAGTTGAAAAGGATGATATTTTGATAGTGTGACCTATTTCCATTGTTATGACTAAGAGTTTTTTTTTCCTTAAAGCAAGAGAAAATAAAAAAATGTCTAAATTTTATTCAAAATGTTGAAATTTTAACCTTTTACGATAATACTTTGATACCCTCGTTCATTTACATGATAGGTGATGAAAATTCTGGACTCCCATGTAGGGCCCACCTTGGCTCCATTTGAATCTTTTACCCCCTTTCACATGCTATCTTATCCAGTGAATTAGATCTCTTCCCAACTTAACCCATCTTGAGTTGATATCATAATTGAATAAAAATCTGTGCTAAACTTCTATTACTTTTACTGTCAATTTTGAAAACTTTAAGCATCATCCAAAAAATACCTTTCAAATGGACATAATCCGATCTCTTTGACTTCAGCTAAGTGGGCCCAACAGATGCAACCTATGCAATATCGTGCATGTGCAACGTTGCAGGGGTGAACCTGTCTCAATACTTGTACATGCAATAAATTTTGATATTTTGCAAAATATAGATGT
Source organism: Chimonanthus salicifolius (assembly GCA_013350335.1). Lineage (NCBI taxonomy): Eukaryota > Viridiplantae > Streptophyta > Magnoliopsida > Laurales > Calycanthaceae > Chimonanthus > Chimonanthus salicifolius. The sequence continues at coordinate 8,778,995 of CM023533.1, read as the reverse complement.
TTGTAGAACCAAATCCAAAAGATTTAGAAAAGAATTGATCTACTGTTATTTTTTCTCAAGTCTTTCAAAATATTTTGAATTTATTTTAAAGTAACTAAAATTTTTTACATGAAAAAAATCTCCATTCTTTAAATTTGGCCATACCTTATACTCTTTGACAACAAAGTACACCATCTTAGTTGATCATAGTATTTTGTCCCATGTCACTATGCACCCTTTTAAGATATAGTTTCATATACCAAATTGTACCACAAATGCAGATGATTTATAAATAACACATTAGACCATGATTCTATTTTTATTTATTTATTATTATTATTTGCTTTGTCACGTTATACTTTCGTACACACTTGACAGGCCTCATTGCTCAGCAAGATAGAAAGATGCTGCATTTCCAACGTAGATTTTAGCCCAACGAGGCAACATTCCCCAAGTTCCAATGACGACCGCTGGCTGCCCTGTGGGTGTGTACTCGTGAATAGATTCTATTAACTCATCCATAACTTGAGGGTCGAACCTCTCTTACGGTAGGACAGGGGTGAAACTCGGGTCGGATTATTTAATTCGAGAAATCATGTGGATCGAGTCATGCAAATCAGGTCAGTAGATCGAGTTGGGTTGAGAAGACAAAAATTATATAGAATTCGAGTCAAGTCGGATTGAAGAATTTTCAAGTTAATCTGACCGATCCGACTAAAAATAAGTTAAAATGAGTTCAAAATGCGGGTTGAGTCAAAATTCTAATTGAGTCGGGTTAGAATTCGAGTCTAGAATTTCGGATCAATAGCTAGGATCGGATCAAATTCCACAAATATTGACTCGGGTCAGGTTGGATTTTAAGAAATCCGACCAGAGCCGACCCGATTTCAGCCCTGTTCTAGGATAAATAAAATTGACTAATATTTTTTATAATTAAAGTCTTCAGACTTCTTAGAACACTCAACTAATTTTAGAGGTATATGTAAGTCTCTCTACCCACATATCGAATAATTTTACTGGAAGTGACCCTTTAAGTTGGAGTAATGAGTGCACTCAAGACTTGATTTAATATAATCATAATTGATAGTCTAAAATAAAAATAAATTGGGTTACAGCGAGGTCATAAAAGGGTCAATCTAACTTAAAAAAGTAGTACTCCTACTCCAAGGGGTTATCCCAAATTCCCAATTGATTTGGAAGCAAAATCTCTAGAGGGAGATTTTGAGTTCAAACCATGAGAGCTCCAATGAAGGGCCATTTCCCACAGGAATACGAATACAGTAAGGTTATCCGGTGTGTGCGGATAAGGGATTTTCACACACCCCAGAGGACTAGTCGGGTGTGACGTTTGGACACCTCTAGACCTAAAAATTTACTCCTAATTTAAAATGAACATGTTACGATTAGACTCTCAACTTAACTTAGAATAAGCTATGTGTTATGTTTATAACATATAAAATCTTTAGGAAGGTGAAACTTTAATTTAATTATTACAAAAATTTAATGTAACATAAATTTTTAGACATTCAATATAAGATTATAAAATAAAAAAAATTTAAATGTCTAAAGGCTATTATTTTAAATTATTCATTGCGTTATGTGGGATTGGAGTATTTAATTAGTTCCTTTGACTTTTAATTAACCGATTATAAAATTACCCAAGTACCATTCCTTTTTATTTTTTTTAAGTTGACTGCAATTTGAAAAATAATTAAAAATGCAATTCCGAATTTAATATTGCAAGCACCTTTCAGAAGGAGGTAATGAGATTTCGTAATGGATGCTTTCAAAGACATGTGTTTATTAAAAATATTAAATAAATATAATATGTACTATTTAATAACCTAACATTACATACCACTATGTCCCGACAACTCGTGTAACTCAGTTTTAATTTCAATAACATATTAATTTTTTATAAAAAATAATCTTACTTAAGTAAATTAAAGAGTTTCGATATTCCGATGATAAAAATAATTTTAGTTAATTTTTTATCTAATTAATTTATTTAAATAAATTCATATGGTGACATGAAGCTTTCCCTTCGACAACTGTTTTTCTTAGCTATATCAGATAGCTATTAAATTTTTAATGAGATTAAAATTTTAAAATTTTAAATCAACATTTATTTCTTTAATCTTTTAGGGTCACTAGACCCACTTATGACTAAACATCATAAAATTCAATTAAATAATGAGAATCTCATCACTTGATTATACGAGCTTAGTGCTTTCCTTCCTTTCAATAACGTTGTTAAGCTGCGCTGTCTCTCACATGAAGATCATGAAAAATTTAAGCATAAAAAATTTAAAAAAAAAGGCTGTATACGCTGCACGTGTTGATTGAATGTGTGTGGTAAGCGGCTTCTATAACTATATATATTTTATAATTTGAATAAAGGGCGGCATCCTAACACATGGATAAAACCTTTCAGAACACATGAATTTTTGTAGAATTTTTACTTTACCCTTTATCCCAAAGTATTTAAAAAGAAATAGAATGTCGGTGAACCGATTTATTGTTTTATATCAAAAAACAACCTCACTTATATAAGATGACAGTGATCCGGTAAGTTCTGACATTTCGTTTTTTTTTTAAATGTTTTCGGTGACAAGATAGAGTAAAGTGGAAAGTTTGAAAAAACCCGTATTAGGATGGCCACTCTTAATAAAAATCTAAACTGTTAATTAATTTTTAAATACAAGAGTACATGCATATATTCTTTTAGATTTTGTAAGACTATTGAGTGCACAGTAAAATGAATCAAATGCAAGGGGTGTAACCAATTATATGTAAATTATTTAATCAAGTACTTATCATCTGATTCATCCAACGGTGGACCGACACTTTTGCTAAAGTAAAAAACTATATATGTATTTATTTTTGAATTTAGAAGTTAAAGAATAGTTTAGATCCACGTATTTCAAATCACAAATTTAAAGTTATTCTTACTATTAGAATAACATCACATGATCATTCCTCTTTTAAATTTTAATGAAGTATTTTCTTTTTCAAATTAGTCATTTTAGAGGAGGTTTATTATTGTCATTGTCTCTTTTTATTTTTTTATTTTTTTGAAATTTAATTTTCCTTCCTAATCTATTATATTTCATAACTTTTATTACTCTCTTCGTCCCATTTTAGTTGTCTCATTTGAAAGATATGAATTTTTTAAGGAACTCTCTATATTAAACTAGCACTCCATCTAATCTCATCCATTTTCAACACACTTTATAATATTCTAATTTCAACCAACTTTTTGACTAATAGTTTATTGTATTTTTTTGGGACCAGTTGGATGAGATCGACGAATTGAACCTTTATGCACATGGATCAGGCCCAGCTCACGCATGTGGACCTGGGCTCAAGTTCATTGGACCTCACTAGGGCCAAGCCCATTGGGCCTTAACTGGGCCCATCCCGTTTTTGAAGTGACCAAGGCCACACCTGAACCTGCACAAGCCAACCATCAGCCTCCCTATCCTTCTTTCCTTTTCCTTCTCCTTCTCCTTCTATCCCCACTTTTGAACTTCAAAACCCAACCAACCCCCATGCTTGAATTTCAAACACACCAACAAACCTCACCCATTTTTCCTTATCAAAATTCAAATTCCACAGGGTGTGGCAGTACCGGCTCTGAAATCTCAAGGGCCCCAAGAGTAGTGCATTGGTGGGAGCTCTAGGCCCTGAGAGCAGTGCAAGTGGAGGCGTTACACTGCATTGATCACATTGGGGGCCCCTAGGCGGTGGCCTAGTCCCTGAGGTGTGGGCACATGAATGGCTATTTTTTTTAAGCTATTTATGATTTTTTAGTTTCCTTAAATTTACATGAATTAAAATGAAAATATAATCCGACAAAAAATTTCACTTTTTTCTAAACTAATTGGAATTAATTTCAGTTCTTCCTTTTTTTTTTTTTTTTTCAATTTAATTTATTCAAATGGAAATTGATTTTAATCAACACTTATTCCATCTAGGATTGTCATTTGTGAAACCTTTATCGGTTATACTTCGGACAAAAGTCCATTGAACTGTTGATTTATCAGATGAAGGTCGGTTTTTACACTATCCTGTCTACATCCGTTGGTCATCAGAGTTTTAGTGTTCAGAAAAAAATGGGATCCTGGAAAAGAACTAGTGAGTTCATTGTTGGTACAAACGGTCACTTGGACTTTAACATTTAAGCCAAGTGACTTAAGATAATAGGTAGCCATTAGCAGCAAAATATATATATATACTAAAAAGATGATCACCTTCACATTGTTGTCTGTTACGCTGTACACTTAGATATGAGACCTATTAAATGGAGTGACAAGTCTATTGAAAATGTGTTTGTTTGAGGATGAAGTTCACCAAAAATCACATTAATTTGATCAATTAAACAATATTTTTTAAGACTAAAGTTTAAATATTACAAAACTTAAATTAATCAAGATTTGGAGAATTTAAAATTCATAACTTGATTTATTCAATGAAGGTACTTTTTTATAGGCTACATATTAATGAAAAGATCTTTTTAATGAACCAATCACCACTCCATTTCGTGGCCCATTGTGGAGTAATACAACGGACATCAGTATGTGGGTGATGATTTCACTTTAAGAAAATAGGCATATTTTTTATAATTAATATATTAGAAGGTTTTTAAATGCTCTGAGAACATAATCATTCAGTGAGGTCTATTTTTTTTTTCAAATAATTTTGTCCTACGTCTTTAAAAGAATAACTTTACCCTGGCCCAACAGCCCCAAGCCCTTAGCCCACATCACCCAAAGTTTGGATAGATAATTGATAGATAAAGGATCCCCTTCACCCAAATATGGTGAGCAATGCTGGGCCGAAGCCTTGGACGCCCATTTAATTATGGGACCTAAAATTCCAGTTGGAGCTCAACCCATTTACTGAAATTTACAATGAGGTTTGAGTAAGATCGAGTAAATTTCATATGTAGTCCATTTTTCATCAATGAAAATAATTGGATCAATATCCCATCATGATGGTTAAATGGACTGCAAAACTAGCTATTCACAAGGCCCATTTCCTTTTAGATTGAGATACATTATGGGCTTTCTTAATCCACCACCCATGGTGAATATCAATCCAGCATAATGATCATACAAAGATGTTGAGACTCGAGAGTTTTCTTTGATGAAAGATAAGACCCCACATGTGAAACTAACTCAACTTCAATATAACCTATCATGTTGTGAGACCCTGACCCGGCCCAGATGGCCCAGTCCATGAGGGCCGGCCCAAAGGAGTGAAAGTGGGAGAGGGGAGTGTGCTTGTGCGCTTGAGAGTGGGAAACAGAGTACCACATCGGAAGTTTCTAACTTCTGCTTGTGATTTATAAGTAGATATTCCCCCTTCAACTAGTAGACGCATTTTGGGCCGGGTACTTGGACCTGCCCCAAAGGCACGCCCAAAGTAGATAATTTCCATTTAGTTGGACCCTAAGCCCTGTTAATGGGCCGGGTCGTTACACACGTGCTCAGCCTCATTTAATCATTTCTCACAAAAATAGTTTCGGGCCCAGCCGCCAAATCTAGAACTCAAACAAGTGTAATCCAAAAGCAGGATTTTGATCCATAGTTGTCCACTCATTCATAATGGGTGGAAAATTCAACCCCACGATCAACACATAAGAACATATCCCTGCCAATTCCCTAACACACAGGAGGAGGAGCCGTTCAAAAAATTTGGCCAATAATTTCAATTAATTTCATTTGGAACATGACAAAACATCCTGAAATAGGCCAACAATTTCATTGTTCTCAATTTTTTTTAAAGATTTTCTTCATTCCAAAATTCTTTGGAAGATTTTTCTCAAAAGTTTTGAGTTCTTTCTTATTTTGTCAAAGCAGACAATTTTCACTGAGTGGGACACTCGATCAATCAAAGCACCAAAACATTCTACTATAAAAGAAATTTGCACAACACCCAGAACTGATTCAATAGTATTACTTGAATCTCTGTATGTATGAACTCGAAAATAAATTGCTGAAGATCTCACAAAGTAACATTTTATTAGCTGATGTTGAAATTAGTGGACATAATATTGAATGATATTCTGAATATAACTGATATTTAAATCTCGGGTAGGAAGTAGTGGAGTGGCAGAAAGTATGATTTTGAATAGGGTTATATTGAGAAATAAAACTCGAGAAGTCGACCTTAAATAAATAGGATTGAGGCTTTGATGATGAAAATGATAAGGTAGAAACCTTTGGTGAAGAAAATGCAATTGGAATATTGCAATAGGAAAATAAATAAAATTAAATCACATAAAAATACCACATAAGGCGAGACAAATTTTTTTGGCTCAACTTTTGAGGCCTGAATTTTAATTTATGCTAGGTCAAGCCTAGTGCATTGAAAGCACAAGAATTGATAGGAGGGACAAATTAATCTGATCAACCAAAGCCCAGGCCCAGAACGAGGCCTTTTAGTTGTAAATCAGGCCGAGACTTGGACTGGCCCAAAACAGACCTGACCTACCCTAGTTGCGGCCTTGGGTTAAAAGTGAGGAGGGTATATGGATAGAAAGGCTACTTAAGATCCAACTCTATTGAAAATCCAAAATGTTGGGACTGGGCCTCCAACCCAAAAGACTAGTCTAATAGGTGGAGTTACCCAATATGAGACTCGTTCATACCCAATAATCATGTCCTCGAATGAGGCTCTCCGGTCGATAAAACTCACCGGCCATCCCGTCCGGCTAGGGGATCCATCGGTGGCTTGGGCCCTGGCTCTGATACCACTTGTTGGGACTGAGCTTTCAATCCAAAAGACTAGTCTAATAAGTAGAGTTATCCAATCTCATATAACTCCTTTTTTTCTTTCCCTCTCACTGATGTGAGACTCGTTCGTACCCAACAAAAAAGTGCTAGCGTTCTTTCAAAGGAGGCAAATTTCAATGGTTCATAAACTGATAGAAGTCAAATTCAAATGCACAAATTACAATTTTAAAATGATTGGAAAGAGGCAAAGTTTAACTCATTTTTATTTTGAGTCGAATATAATTTAATATTTTAAAATCTCAACCCTCTTCGTAAATCAACCACAATTCAACTCTTACATTCACCAGATATGGCTAAATTATCTTTAGAATCTTTTAAAGTTCAACACTTCTTCGGTAAAGGTCGTTAAGACTCGCTATTTAAAAACGTCGACACAGTTAAGCTTCAATAATCTGCAATAAGTTTGGAACTTATTATGTTGGATTATTAGACTATTCTATTATTTTAATTATAAGTATTAATTAGTTCGACATAATCCAAAGATCTCCAACTAAAGTCATTATCATCATCGTTCCAATGGGTCCAAAGCGTGGTTAATGTCGTTGTTTTTCTTCCCTTCTTTGTACTTTGATTTGTTTCTTGTTTAGCAGAGGATGAGGGGATCATTATCAATCAAAGAAAAGTAGAAGTTGAGCCATCGCTTTTATGTATTTGTATTGTTTTCACATTAATTTTAATTAGAAAAGAGAGACTGTGATGAAGGCTATTTTGTCTGCATCCTCTGCTATTTTGTCTCTTCTTGGCCGGCGATGAAATGTTAGAATTTTTTTAAAAAAATTATATATCTTTTAAGAAAATAAATTTTTTATAATTTTTTTTTTGAATTTACGTATGAGAAACCTAACGTAAAACCTCTAACGGTGATACTCACTGTCCTTAGGGTACACCAAGTTAACTCCCACTTGACACTTCTTTATAAGTTTTTACTAAGAATCTCAACAGTTTCCCTCAGCGTAGTAGCAAAAATTTAACTCTGGTTTGCCAAAGTTCACAAGATCCAACACTTTTTGTACACAAATTTTCTACAACGTTCGTCATTTTACGTTTATATGTTGACGATATGATATTAATTGGTGATGATGTTGATGAATTCAAAAGACTAAAGATTATCTTCATACTTCATTTGAGATGAAAGATCATGGTCTTGTGTTATTTCTGGAGCATTGAGATGGGAGGTTATTCCATCTGATACTAAAGTGGTTGACTCTGCATTAGAGTTAAATGTTAAGTTGCGACCCACTAATGGTGAAGTATTGTCCGATCCAATATTGTATCAACAATTGGTTGGTAGTTTAAAACTTTAAATTATCTCACTAACATATGTCCTAATATTATTCATGTTGTTAGTCAATTCATGTCTGCACCACGATCTGTTCATATTAGTGTGTCAAAAGACCTCAAAGTCTTAAAGTATTTTTATCAGGTTATCGTAATTAGTTTAGATATTAAATTTGAGAAATTTTAGAAATACACGGTACTTAAAAAATAATTTTAAAGTTTTAAAGGAGATTTTATTATTTAAATAATGTACTATGCATTACTGTAGTGGCAGACCATTCGAACGACTGTAATATAAGTCAGTGCAGTTCATTCGAACGAATGTTCTGCCCATTCGTTCGAATGAACTAAATTTTAACTTCGGTATTCGTTCGGATTACTTCATTCATCCAAACGAATGCCGAGTGAACTGGTAGTTCGTTCGGATGAGTAAAAATGTAGAGGTATAATGATAATTTCACTCGAAAATTCAAAATTAGGTGTATAGAAACAGAAAATCCAGATGTCTATAACTCGCGCAAAAAAAATTGTGACTTTTCTTTTACTCCAATAATACAGAATGCAACTTGCATGACCGGACTATCATAATCATTCTAAAGGACATCCATTAAATGGATGCAATGAAAGAAAAAGGAAAGGCTAGTAAAAAATTTCCAATTGAAAACCATTAAGAAAAAAATCATTCATTGTCAAGTAACTCCACTGTTTAAAAATTGATGTTTTGTCATATTCTCTTGTGATAAATCTCACGGGTGATGCTTGAAAGGCCCCTTTACCAACAATCAAAGGTTATACATTAGTCTTCTAAGTTCTGAAAAAAACAATATTAGATGATAATTCTTTTTTTTTTATTAAGATTCTTTTCCAATTTTGTTCTAATCACTGTTTAAGTGTTTTAATCTTTTTATGTGGAACACATGCCCTTGTTTGAAATATTTTACTGAATCATAAATTACTTTTAAGTTTTAATAAGCTTTCTTCAATATTTTTTTTCTAATTTTAAAGCAAAAATAGATAAGTACGGCTGCACACTCCACACTGTATATAGGCATGTGTTTAACAAGTAATCGATGAATCTCAACATGAAGATATATTAAACTAATTAAAGAATAATAAACTATGCACCAACATAACAACCGAGCTGTGTAATCCATGATTAAAATATTAGCAAATTGGTTTAAAAACTAATTCATCATAAGAACTTCTCCATCTTTTTCTCTTAATTACAAAATCTGTCTCAATAAATTTTACAATTGCAAAAGATACCTCTTTGTTTTGCATCAAGTGCAATGCCTCTCTCTCAACATCTTAAATATTGAAAGTGCCTTCCAATATTTAAAGAGCTGCACTAATAAATATTTTAATAAGATAATCTATCAAGATACCTTATTAAAAGTACACAAGCCCAAACAATTTATTAAATGTGAAAAATCATAAAAGTTGAAAATGAGTAAAATATTACTCCTATTTGATCATTCTGGCTCTATGAAATGGATCTTGTCAATTTTTTATAGATCAAAGTCACATAGTTAATATGATTGGATGCACATGAAATATCACCCACTCTTTATTGATGTAGTCTTGGTTACATTTCACCCAACATGTTGGTCCATTTATTTTTTATGAGGTGCTTTGAAAGTATATTTTGTTAAGTATTTTGTTGTTAGCTCACATGAGTGTAGCTTAGCTGGTTGCCTCCCATATTAGGAAGCGGAAGGTTGTGGGTTCAAGCCCCCATGGCCTAACTTTGGTGTGCCTTAGGGATAGTGGACTCATCCGTGGGAGCTTTATTAGGATGTTGTCTAGGATGATCCATGTGATTTTTATACAATACATCTGCTGTTGGAATACCACAGACCATCCTACATAAAAACCATAGCACAAAAGAAAGATCTATGACCAACCCATTAAAGACAATTTTGTACAGTTTGTGATGTTAATTGATGGGCACTCACTTGAATTGGGATATTAGCTCAGTGGAGGAGGTCAGAACATGAATCTGTCATATTCATTCACAGTAGAGAAGCTGGCCTGCATTTCTCTAATTGGTCTCCACCCATATTTGCAACTTGTCTTTATCTGTAAAAACCCTTGTGGCTGACATTTAATTGCACTCCTTTCACATATATTTCAGTGGTCTCACTTCCTCACTCTCACAAACTCCAAATAGAAGAAATGAATTAACAATTTCTAGTGGTCATGCAGCAAGAGATTCTTGATTCATTATACCCGGGGTTCGAATATCGGCCGATACAATATGCCGATATCTTGGCCGATACAATATGCCGATATTTCGGCCGTATCATATCATCTGATATTACAATATCGATCGATATCGGTCGTTTTTGTAAAAAAAAAAAGAGGAGAGAGAAAAATATCAGTCGATACCAAATTTTAAACTCCTGATTATACACGTTAGTCTTGAAGGGCACTGCTTTCTCTCTTTTTTAATATTAAGATCAGTACCTTGTTCTTTAGCTAGATGGGGACATTGCAAGTTGGTCTTTGTTACTCTTCTACTCATAAAACTCTCTTTTCTGATATTAAGATTGGTACATTGTTCTTTTGCTTAGGGGCATTACATTGAGTCAATAGTTCACTGATTGATAGAAGAAAATTGACAATTGAAATAGGAAGTTATGTTGTTAAAGTCTGTCTTCTAGTGAATAAAATAAATTGAAAATTGATTGATAGTTGTTGCTAATTGCAAGGGAAAATTGATTGATAGTTGTTGCTATTGCAAGGGAATGCTATCCAATGAAGTTGTGGATATAATTTCAACATGAAAATGATAATTATGGTTCAAGTCTTTTCCTATTTATGGTTGATTGTTGAAGTAACTTCAATATAAAATCTCTATCACACAAAATGGTTTTGGATCTACCTTGGTATCCCAACTCCATATTTCAGCATGATGGGTTACAAATGAAAAAAAAAATTAGTTTAAAACAAAGAGAATGTTTTAATCTTTAATCTTGTCTCATGAAGGGCGTAGATTCTATATATAAAAGAAAAATCTAAACTTTTTTTTTTTAATGATCAATGTGTTCATATTTCTTAGAGCACTTCACTAATCCTCGAGGCATATACAAACCTCCTTACTTATACACACCAAATAATTCTATGGGGAGTGATTCTTTAGAGGTGGAGTGCAACTCATGACTTCCATTTCCTATGATTTAAAACTATTATTATAAGCTTGCTTGTATTTGATAGTAACTTATCTTATTAAATTATAGAATCTAATATTAAATGGATCACATGTGGCATTCTTAGATTTACCTTCCTATATTCTAAGATTGATCTATCCCATTGATGGGTCTAAAAAATGAGTAATTACCCAAATGGGTATAGCTTAACTGGTTGCCTCCCGCCTCAGGAAGAAGGAGGTTGCGAGTTCGAGTCCACATGGCCTAACCTTGGTGTGCCCTAAGGGTAGTGTGCTCACCCATAGGAATTTTACACTGGATATCCCGCGGTTTCCCAAACATGAATTAAAAAAAAAAAAAGAGTAATTCTAAATAGTGAGGGTACAATTTCTATGCAGTTGTTAAATAATTTAAACTTTTGAAAGTTAAGAGTCTACATGACCCATGGATAAATGTTATGATTATTTCACAATGAAAAGCATAGTATATTGTCTAAGCAGATATGTCTTTGATTTGATTATCTACCATCATATTTTCCCAAACTTAATCAGCCTTGGTAGTCCATAATGTGTAATACCATAAGATAATTATTGGCATCAAAAGTATACCTTCTATCATTCTCTAAATACAAGCAGGCTTATAATCATAGCTTTTATACAAGCTCCCATGGTCTAATTTTGGTGTGCCTTAGGGGTAGTGGGCTCATCCGTGGGGGTTTTAATAGGACCGTGTCTAAGTTTTCCACACGTTAATCCAAAAAAAAAAATCAATTGCCACCTAAATGGATAAATGTGTAAATGTGAAATAATCTTATACTGCTAGGAGTATCATATTGTCAGCTACGTACCGTGTTGGTCCTGAAATCTCAGGGGCCCTAGGCACAGTGCATTGATGGAGGCCCTAGGCCCTGAGAGCAGTGCAAGTGGGGGCCAACCCTGGTTACATACACTCTCCATTCAAATTGTTGATGAAATCTAATGGTCGTAATTGTGAGATCTTTAACACAATTTGGATTCAGATCCAACTTCTACAAGCCGAATCAAAATTAATTCGAAAATGACTCAATTTAATTGCGAGAACTCAATTTTAAATTCAATTCAAAGATAATTCTTAGATTTCTAAGAATTTCAAAAGTTGGCAAAGAAACGATGGCTCTAGTTTTTAACGGATGACCAACACTCAAGTTTACTTAGACAGAAATTAAGAGAAGGCTCAAATCTCACTAGACGAAATTCAACACTATGCAAAGTTCTTACTTTGTTTGATTCTTCCATGAGTTGCGTCTTATTTCTTCTATGTCGCCGTCATTTCTTCAGTAGACTTGGGTGATCAAATCTACCTTTGGGGAAGACATGTAAATGTGATGACATTCTAGAGATTCTTGGTGAATTCATCAATTCCTGTTTTCTCAATTCAAGTTGAGTCAGGTTAAAATTCTCATTGATTTAATTTTCACAATTTAACTTTAAATATCACATCTTATTCAATGACTTTGAAAAACTTAATTAAAATCAATCAGACTAGACATTAGATGATTGATAAAGTCTTAAGAAGCCGTCATCATGTATATATGACCCTTTAATACTACGACAGCTTTGGTAGATATGTTGATACGTAGATTTCTTATGTCACATAAGATTCTAATCTTTTAATCCCATGTGTGATCATGAAGTTATGTCATTTTCAGATTGCGATTTCTTTCTCTTTATGATTATTAAAAAGATTCTCTAGTAATCCACCCTACTTTACTACTTGGGGTTTGTAAATTATCATTAGTCAAGGGAATCTAGCACACAGTGGGTTGGGGAATGCGGCATAAATATGACTTAAAACTTTAAAATTTGGATTCAATTTAAAATTGGGTAGCTATTCTTTCATGGGCATCTGTATAATGAGACACGGGATTTAGGGTATTGCCTATTTTATCTTTCCACTGCCGTATGAAAGTATTTAAAAAAAATTCAGTGATCCGGTCAGTGATCCGATTTGTTGTTCTGTATAAAAAAAAGTCTCACTTAGATAAATTTCAGTAAGCCGGTCGTGATCCAACAAGCTGGTCAGTGAGTCGATTTATACCTCAGTGGAAGGGCCAGTGATTTGACAAGCTGATTTGAAGGGTTCGGCAAGCCGGTTCAAAGGGCAAAATGGGCAATATAGTAAAACCCGAATCGGGTTACACAAAATGCCTGTGGGAGGATCAATGCCCTTTACAATTTTAGCAAATTCAATAATTTGAATAACTCATCTTAGAAAGTGGGAATTCTGAGTTCGATTATTACTTTATCTCAAATGACCACTTTCTATAAAGTTACTGAGTGTGTGGATAGAAATGTTTCCATGTACTTTGAAAATTAGTCAAGTGTTTTAAACGGTCAAGACATTTGGTTATAAGGAGGAGTAATTTTTTTATTTAATTATGAAAAACTTAATAAATTTAATAACGAATTTGACTCAAAATTTTACTCAATCAAGTCAATTCAATCTAAATTGTCTGATTTTTTATTTTTTAATTTTAATTATGGACACGTGTGAATTCCACCACCCCATGAATCCCACCGACCCTCCCTCCCTCACCCGCCCACCCTTTTTTTTTTTTTTACAGTATATGACTCTATGGAGCATATCTAGTCAGTCCAATTCAAATTTAGTTCACTTTAAATTGACTATTCATTGCTCTACAGGTGTTAAACTGCACCCAAGTTTCCAAAGCCGCAGTAGACATCATATGGGGTACAAAGATTGATGATCACCTATTTATTAGGGTATTATTATGTATTTTTGTGCAGTTTATTATATACAGTCGTATCAAATTAATAATGTGATAATTTAAAGTTTAAATAATTAAAAAATAATTAAAGTGATCAAATTTTAAAAAATTTAAGAAATGTAGTTTGATTGATCTAATAAAAATAGTTTTTTTTTTGGTAAACATGCTCAAATTATACACCTTATGTAAGGCGGTGTCTTATCACCATTCCACTTAGTGGGCTCAGTGCCCATGGCAATTGTTTCCAGATTAGTATTTTGGTCATAGTAAGACTATCAAATAAAGATATTTAAAATTTGGCATCTATCAAATCAACATTTTAAATATATCAATTGATATTTAAGTAAATTAATATATGTATCATAGTTTATATAAGACAATATGTAAATTAGAAGCAAATAATATAGGCTACATTTGGATGGGGTCACTCCACCTTACCCTTGTTTGATAATTAAAAAATTACCCCAAGTGAGGGTAAATTTTTAAAAAATCACTCCTCTCATCACCTTTTTTGAATACTCCATTGAAGTATGGAGAGTTGGAGTACTCAAAGGTGACCCCAAGCTTAAAGGTGACCCCAGGTGAGAGGTGTCCCTTGTAAAATTACCCTTCATCCAAATGCAGCCATAGTGTCACTGCATTCGAGTGAACTTTTGTTAAGTTCCTTAAATTCTGAAGACAAGAGTTAATGTAGATTGATGAAGGTTTGAGAAGGTTCAACATCTGGCACACGATTTTGGTGGAGAGAAGTTGTTTTCAATATATAATAGATTTTGATGGAGAGAAGTTGTATCATATCATCCGATATCAGAATATCGGTTGATATCGGTCGTTTTTGTAAAAAAAAAAAGAGGAGAGAGAAAAATATCGACCGATTTTGAATTTTAAACTCCTGATTATACCCGTTAGTCTTGGAGGGCACTGCTTTCTCTCTCTTTTTATATTAAGATCAGCACCTTGTTCTAGATGGGGACATTGCAAGTTGCTCTTTGTGACTCTTCTACTCATAAAACTGTCTCTTTTCTGATATTAAGATTGGTACATTGTACTTTTGCTTAGATGGGGCACTGCATTGAGTCAATAGTTCACTGTTTGATAGAAGAAAATTGACAATTGAAATAGGAGGTTATGTTGTTAAAGTTTGTCTTCTAGTGAATAAAATAAATTGAAAATTGATTGATAGTTGTTGCTAGTGACAGGGAATGCTATCCAATGAAGTTGGGGATATAATTTCAACATGAAAATGATAATTATTGTTCAAGTCTTTTCCTATTTATGGTTGATTGTTGAAGTAACTTCAATATAAAATCTCTATCACACAAAATGGTTTTGGATCTACCTTGGTAACCCAACTCCATATATCAAGATGATGGATTACAAATAAATAAATAAAATTAGTTTAAAACAAAGAGAATGTTTTAATCTTTAATCCTGTTTCATGAATGGCGTAAATTCTATATATAAAAGAAAAATCTAAACTTTTTTTTTAATGATCAAGGTGTTCTGATTTTTTAGAACACTTCACTAATCCTTGAGGCATATGCAAGCCTCCCTACTCACACACACCAGATAATTCTATGGAGAGTGATTCTTTAGAGGTGGAGTGGAAATGAGACTCATGACTTTCATTTCCTATGATTTAAAACTATTATTATAAGCTTGCTTGTATTTGATAGTAACTTATCTTATTAAATTATAGAATCTAATATTAAATGGATCACACGTGGCATTCTTAGATTTACCTTCCAATATTCTAAGACTGATCTAATCCCATTGATGGGTTTAAAAAATGAGTAATTACCCAAATGAGTGTAGCTCAATTGGTTGCCTCCCACCTCAGAAAGAGGGAGGATGCGAGTTCGAGTCCACATGGCTTAACCTTGGTGTGCCCTAAGGGTGGGGGGCTCACCCGTAGGGGTTTTACACTGGGTATCCCACGGTTTTCCAAACGTAAATTAAAAAAAGAGTAATTCTAAATAGTGAGGGTACAATTTCTACGCAGTTGTTAAATAATTTAGATTTTTGAAAGTTAAGCATCTACATGACCCATGGATAAATGTTATGATTATTTCACAATGAAAAGCATAATGTATTGTCTAAGCAGATATGTCTTTAATTTGATTATCTACCATCATATTTTCCCAAACTTATCAGCCTTGGTAGTCCATAATGTGTAATATCATAAGATAATTATTGGCATCAAAAAATACCTTCTATCATTCTCTAAATACAAGTAGGTTTATAATCATAGATTTTATATGAGCCCCCATGGTCTAACCTTGATGTGCCTTAAGGGTAGTGGGATCATCCGTTGGGATTTTAGTAGAACTATGTCTGAGTTTCCCACACGTTAATAAAAAAAAAAAAATGTCAACTGCCAACTAAAAGGATTAATGTGTAAATGTGAAATAATCTTATGCTGCTAGGAGTATCATATTGTTAGCTACGTACCATACCGGTCCTGAAATCTCAGGGGCCCTAGGCGCAGTGCATTGGTGGGAGCCCTAGGCCCTGAGAGCAGTGCAAGTGGGGCCCCTACAATCCATTGGTCAGATTGAAGGGCCCTAGGCGGCGGCCTAGTTGGCCTAAAGCCAGAGCCAACCCTGGTTATGTACACTCTCCATTCAAATTGTTGATGAAATTTGATGGTCGAAACTATGAGATCTTTAACACAATTTGGATTTAGATCCAACTCTTATAATTTAGGAACCAATATTGGATTCCTCTTTTTTCATATATCTTGCTCAATGAAACATTACAATTTATAGAATACAAGCCTAGCTATAAATAAGGAAACAAATTTATACAATCTGGAAATAAATCAATCCTATAGCTGTGCAATCAATTATCCTGGTTGTAAAATCAATCAGTTATTCTGTAAAATCTTCAACACTCCCCCTCAAGTTGGTGCATAGATATCACACATGCCCAACTTGTCTAAAATTTTTTAGAACACTCATTTTGAGACTGCTTTGGTGAGAATGTCAGCCAACTGATCCTCTGATCGAATCTTAGGTAACTCCAATATGGTCCCATCTAGCTTCTCCTTGATGAAGAATCTGTCCACCTCTACATGCTTTGTACGATCATGTTGAACTGGATTGTGGGCAATATCACATGCAGCTTTATTGTCACAATACAGTTGAATTGGTTGCCTAGATGGGTAACCCAAATCTTGCAAGAGAAGTCTTAGCCACAATGTTTCACAAAGGCCAAGGGCCATACCTCTGAATTTAGCTTCTGCACTTGAGCGAGTAACAACATTTTGTTTCTTGCTTCTCCATTTAACAAGATTACCACCTATAAAGGTAAAGTAACCATAAGTCGATCGCCTATCATCTATTGCTCCAGCCCAATCAACATCGGTATATACATCTATGCGTTGATAATCTGTATTTTTGGTGAACAGAATTCCCTTTCTAGGTGCAGACTTCAAATATCTTAAAATGTGCATGACTGCATTCATATGTTGCTCTCTATGATTATGCATAAATTAGCTGACCATATTCAATGCATAAGCAAGATCCGGTCTTGTGTGTGCTAAGTACATCAATCTCCCTACAAGTTTTTGGTATCTTCCTTTATCAGTTGGAACTTGTTCTAGCTCAACACATAACTTCAAGTCTTCTCCACCGGTGTATCAACAGGTTGACATGATGAGATGTCAGTTTCTTGTAATAGGTCTAAGGCATACTTTCTTTGAGATAAAAAGATTTCTTCATTAGATCTAGACACCTCGATCCCAAGAAAATATTTCAAGGAACCAAGGTCCTTCATTTTGAATTCTTTGGACAAGTATTCTTGTAGTGCCTTCTTTTTTTCTGGATCATTTCCTATAACTACCATATCATTTACATATACAATGAGTGCAGTGATCTTACCGTATTGTTTTTTCAAAAATAAAGTGTGGTCTGAATTGCTCTAATGGTAGTCAAATGCTATCATGGACTTTGTGAACGTTCCAAACCATGCTCTCAGAGACCTTCAATCTGTACAATGATTTCTTTAATTTGCACACCTTCTGATTGTGTTTTTCCGGTGTCATGCACTCTGGTGGGAAATCCATATAAACTTCTTTAGATAATTCTCTGTGCAAAAATGCATTCTTCACATCCAATTGTTATAATGGCCAATCCAAGTTTGCAGTTAAAAACAATAATACTCGAACAATGTTGATTTTAGCTATATGTACAAATGTCCTGTGTAGTCGATCCCATAGGTTTGGGTGTACCCTTTTGCCACTAGTCTTGCTATAAATCGTTCAACCATGCCATATGCATTGTACTTTACAGTGTAACTCCATCGACATCCCAGTAGTTTCTTTCTTGGTGGACAATCAATGAGATCCCAGGTTTTATTTTTCTATAAGGCATTCATTGCCTCGTTCATAGCGGCTTTCTACCTTGGGTCAGCTAAGGCTTCCTGCACACTATTAGGAATAGCTACAGTAGATAATTGATTTACAAATGATTGATTTGATTCAGACAAACGGTAGTTAGACACATAATGACTCATGAGGTATTTAACTTTATTAGAAAGTTCAAATTCATATATGGGTTTAGGAATACCTCTGTTGTGACGTTGTGCTAGCTGTTTTTTTGGTGGCTTAGACACTATATCAGGAACATCCTCAGTAAACGATTGGTGTGGTATATCAATGAGAGGCTCGTACTCGAGTTGTAGGGATGGACTTATACCTTCTGGCAGTGTCACTCCTTCAGTTTCTGGGCGTTCATCACCACTTTGATCCAAAGTTATACCGCTCAAATCCAATTCACCCACATCCTGGTTACCAGAATCAAGGGATTCACTTTCCACAGAAGTCTGATACTCATAGTCTAGAAAATTATAATCTAGAGTCTGAATTTCCCTCTGGTATCCCTCCTGAAGTTCAGGCTCAGACAAAAAATTTATTAAATTTTCATGGAAAACCACATCCATTGTAATAAATATACATTGAGTTAGAGGATGATAACATCGGTACCTCTTTTGGTGTGTAGCATATCCAAGAAAAACGCATCGCAATGCTCGAGGAGTTAACTTGTTGCGCTGATGTTTATAAAGATGTACAAATGCTACACAACCAAAGACATAAGGAGATAAATTTGGGACGACTGGGGCAACAACAACATTAGTGAGTGCCTGGAATGATGTCCGAAAGTCAATAGACCTAGAGAGTACCCGATTGATTAAGTATGCTGCAGTAGTAAGTGCTTCACCACAGTAAGATAATGGCATATGAGCTTCGATCAATGAGGCACGAACAACTTCCAACAAATGTCGATTTTTTCGCTTGGCGACCCTATTCTGCTGGGGTGTATTGGAACAAGTAGTTTGATAATAGTTCCGTATGCTTCCAAATACTGCTGAAGTTCAGAACTTTGATATTCTCCACTATTGTTACTGTGGAGAACCTTAACTTGTGCATTGTACTGAGTTCCAACCATTTTATATGAAATTTTTGAAATAATAAGTTCACTTCACTTTTAGATTGCATTAAGCACAACCAAGTCATCCTTATACAATCGTCAATAAAAGTAACAAACCAACGTAATCCTCCCAAAGTGAAGACTTTGGACGGACCCCAAAAATCAGAATGTATAACCATAAAATGAAGTGAACTTTTATTCAAAGTTAATGGAAATGGAGTTCGATGACTTTTCACCAGTTCACAAACATCACAACGAAAACTAGAAACGTCCAATTTTGCAAATAAATTAGGAAATAATTTTTTTAAATAGCCGAATGAAGCATGCCCCATACGTCGATGCCATAGCCAGATTTCAGATTTCTTCTTTTCCCTCTTATAGCCATTCACTGTCAAAACTTGTCGTAACTTGTCGGAACTTCCTGACACCAAGTCCAAGTAATATAACTTCCCTCGTCTAATACCACAACCAATCGTCTGTTTTGTTCGAATGTCCTTAAAAACACAAAAAACGGGCCAAAAAATTATAACACAAGATAAGACTGTGGTTATTTGGGAAACTGACAAAATGTTATATTGTAAAGATGGAACAACTAAAACAGAATCTAGATTCAAAGTATCAATGAGAGTCAAAGATCCTTCCCCAATAACTGGGGTCGTGTTACCATTGGCAGTGGAAACAATTTTTTGTGAGGACGGTTTAAGAGATGTGACCTGTCTAGAATCAAATGTCATATGATCTATAGCACAAGAATCAATTATCCATGTACTATTAGAAGCAGGTTTAGAAATATTAAAAATCTTACCACCATTATTGGTAGCTGCTACTAATACTGAGGTCTTTTCAGCAACATCATCATCTGTATTTGTTTCAACAATAGCGGCAGTTACGGTTTTCTTTTTTCAGGAAACACGACTATGATCCCACCATTCTGGATATCCCACAAGTTCAAAGCAACGATCTTTGGTATGCCCAGTCTGATTGCAATGGGTGCATTTATATGCAGACTTATCGACACCATTGGTGCTCTTTGGATGGTTGCCCCTTGGACGGTCTTGCGAGTTTTGGGTTGGTCGGTTTCGAGTCACCATGGCTGAAGCTTCAGAACTTTCAGACGCCCTTTCAGAGTTGCACGACATACCACCTCTCTTTGAATGAACGCATAGCATTATTCCAAATCTAGAACTGGTTCTTTGCGTAGAATCTCTCTACGAACTTGTTCAAACGTTGCATCCAATCCGGCAAGAAATATGTGCACCCTTAGTCGTTCAATGGATTTTTGGTATGCTACAATATCATCAGGATCCTTCATGATGACTTTATCTCAATGGTCCAATTCTCGGAAAACCCTGGTCAACTCTCCATAATATTCTGAAAGAAACTTTCCACTTTGTGTGGCGGTAAATGACTTTTGGTTTAAGGCGAAAACTTGCAACTCATCACATGCATCATAGAAGGCTTTTGACAGAGCATTCCAGATTTCATAGGCAGTGGGGTAAGCGTAAGTAACACTTCATAATTTCTGGAGTCATGGACATCAATAGCTATCTTTTCACTTTTTTATTCTCGGCATACCATTTTTCATATCATCTTCAGATTCTGCAGGTGGCTTCGTCTTACCATGAATATAGGAGAGCTTTTCCATTTCGGCAATATGCATCTCCATTAGTTGTGAACAAATATCATAATTTGCTTCAGTAAGAATGATCCTTGCATTAAAAATACCTTCAGATTGAACAACAACAGGAACCGATTTTGTTTCAGACGATTCCGGCGTGTTGGTGGAGGAAGACATCACGTCTGTGTTATCCATCGTGGCGATTCAGCGACGAGCGTGCCGATTTGACGTGGTGGTCTGAGTACAGTAGCAGTATAGACATAGATTCGGAGGGAAGCCTCTTCCAGCTGCACTGAAGCAGCAATGAGGCAGAGTTGGTCTCTGCAAGAGGCAGCACGGGCTGCAAGATCGCTACAAGAGAAAACGGCGTGAGTCTCTTGCAAGAAGATAGAGATTCGAAGGAAAGGCCCTTCCAATCTGGCTTGCTTTGGGTTTCCTCTTCCAACCGAACTGAAGCAGCAGTGAGGCAGAGTTGGTCTCTGCAGGAGGCAGCACGGGCCGCAAGATCGCTACAAGAGAAAATAGCGTGAGTCTTTTGCATGAACAATGAGCAAACAACAGAGCAGCCACAACAACAAGGCTGGATCGGCAATGGAATCTCGGTGAAAATAGATCTGAGGCAGGAAATTGATTGAAAGCAGCGAGTCCAAGATGCAAGTCTGACGATTGTGAGCCTGCATAGACAACCACAACAGAAGACAGAAGGGTTGCACACAAGTGGCTGAAGAAGAACGAGATATCTTTATTTGGTGTTTTTCTCCCTCTCAGCTGAGTTCTGTTGCCATCGCCTATTCTTAGATCTGCTAAGAATTTAATTTCCGCCGCTTTCTTCCGCCTGGCGACGGGATCTGTGATTTCCTCTTGAAATCCAAACCCCTTTCTCAAGATCTACAACGGAATTTAGAACCGTGGCTTTGGTACCATCTCATAATTTAGGAACCAATATTGGATTCCTCTTTTTTCATATATCTTGCTCAATGAGAACATTACAATTTATAGAATACAAGCCTACTACAAATAAGGAAACAGATTTATATAATCCGGAAATAAATCAATCCTATAGCTGTGCAATCAGTTATCTTGGTTGTAAAATCAATCAGTTATTCTGTAAAATCTTCAACACCAACTTCTAAAAGCCGAATCAAAATTAATTCGAAAATGACTCAATTTAATTGAGAGAACCCAATTTTAAATTCAATTCAAAGATAATCCTTAGATTTCTAAGAATTTCAAAATTTAGCAAAGAAACAATGGCTCTTTGAAGGAGAAAACCCAAGTTTTTAATGGATGATCAACACACAATTTTACTTGGAAAGAAATTAAGAGAAGGCTCAAATCTCACTAGAAGAAATTTAACACTATACAGAGTTCTTACTTGTTTGATTCTTCCATGAGTTGTGTCCTATTTCTTCTATGTCGCCGTCATTTCTTCAGTAGACTTGGGTGATCAAATCTACCTTTGGGGAAGACATGTAAATGTGATGATCTTCTAGAGATCTTTGGTGAATTCATCAATTCGTGTTTTCTCAATTCAAGTTGAGTCAGGTTAAAATTGCCATTGATCTAATTTTCACAATTTAACTTTAAAATATCACATCTTATTCAATGACTTTGAAAAACTTAATTAAAATCAATCAGACTAGACATTAGATGATTGATAAAGTCTTAAGAAGTCGTCATCATGTATAAATGACCCTATAATACTACGACAACTCGGGTAGATATTTTGATACGTAGATTTCTTATGTCACATAAGATTATAATCTTTTAATCCCATGTTTGATCATGAGGTTATGTCATTTTCAGATTGCGATTTTCTTTCTCTTTATGATTATTAAAAAGATTCTCTAGAATCCACCCTACTTTACTATTTGGGGTTTGTAAGTTATCATTAGTCAAGGGAATCTAGCACACAATGGGCTAGGGAATGCGGCACCAATATGATTTAAAACTTTAAAATTTGGATTCAATTTAAAATTGGGCAGTGATCCTTTTATGGGTATTTTGTATAACGAGATACGGAATTTAGGGTATTGCCTATTTTACCTTTCCACTGCCGTACAAAAGCATTTATAAAAAATTCAGTGATTCGATTAGTAAGCCGATCAGTGATCTGATTTATTGTTTTGTATGAAAAAACAGTCTTACTTAGATAAATTTTAGTAATCCGGCGAGCCGATTTGAAAGGTTCGGTTAGCCGGTTCGAAGGTCAAAATGGACAATACAGTAAAATCCGTGTTGGATTACACAAAATGCACGTAAGAGTATCACTACCCTTTAAAATTTTATCAAATTCAATAATTTGAATAACTCATCTTAGAAAGTGGAAATTCAGAGTTCGATTATTACTTTATCTCAAAGGACCACTTTTTATAGAGTTACTGAGTGTAGATAGAAAGGTTTTCATGAAGTGTTTTATGAGGTCAAGACATTTGGTTATAAAAAGGAGTAGTTTTTTTTTATTTAATTATGAAAAACTCAATAAATTTATTAATAAATTTGACTCAAAATCTTACTGAATCAAGTTATCTCAATCTAAATTTTCTGAATTTTTTGAAAATTTTAAATTATGGACTGAATTCCACCACCCCATGAATCCCACCTACCTTCCCTCCCCCACCCGCCGACCTTTTTGTTTTTTATGCCTCTATGGGGCATACCTATTCAGTCCAATTCTAATTTAGTTCACTTTAAATTGTCTATTAGAGGTGTTAAACTGCACCCAAGTTTCCAAAGCCTCAGTAGGCATCATATGGGGTACAAAGATTGACGATCACCTATTTATTAGGGTATTCTTATATGTATTTTTGTACAGTTTATTATATACAGTCGTATCAAATTAATAATGTGATAATTTAAATAATTAAAGCCATCAAATTTTAAAGAGTTTAAGAGATGTAGTTTGATTTATCTAATATTTTTTATTTTTTATTTTTGTGGTAGACATGCTCAAACCATACATACACCTTATGTAAGCGGTGTCTTATCACAATTCCACTTATATACATATATAGTGTCAATGCATTCGAGTGAACTTTTGTTAAGTTCCTTAAATTCTAAAGACAAGGGTTAATGTAAAGGATTTTGATGGAGAGAAGTTGTTTTCAATATATAATAGATTTTGAAAAATTGTTTTCAACACACACCTATGTGTGTCTCCGAGCAACTCACCCTTACAGCAAAATAACATGCTAATCAATGAGGTATCAAATGAATAGTGAGCAGTTAGTGAGTGGCTCTATTGAATAGTGAGGTATCAAATGAATTTTATATTGGTTGAGACTTATTGTGTTGGATAGATCAGTCAAAGAGTTTTCTAAAAATATAAAGACGTCAAAAACCAACTTCATAGCTTAAGTTATGGACATTTTCGTGAAGAGGTGCAAAACTGTCAAATATTGGGTAAACGGGTTAGAACTTCAATATTTAGAGTTGGAACCTCAAATGGGTCCCACAAATCAGGTATATTATCAAGTCACCTAGTTTTGAAGTTAACTTAATCCATTTGGTGCAAGGTGTCATTCTCTCGCATTTTCTACAAAAATTCTCAATAATTTGGCGGGTCAGGTCATTACAATTCTTTCCCTCAAAGGAATTTCGTATTCGAAATTCAGACAACTTATAGTTCCAACCCTAAATATCGGAGTTCTAACCCATTTACCCAACATTTGACAGTTTTGCACCTCTTCACGAAAACGGTCATAACTTGATCTATGGCACTTGATTTTTGACGTTCTTGTACTTTTCGAAAAGCTCTTTGACTAATCTATCTAACAAAACAAATCTCAACCAATATGAAATTCATTTGATACCTCAAATGAGTCTCACAAGTCTGGCCTATTGTTAAGTTATCTAGTTTTGAAGTTAACTTGGTCCACTTGGTGCATGGTGCCATTCTCACGCATTTTCTACAAAAAAATCTCAATAATTTGACAAGTCAAGTCATTGCACCATTGACCACATCCTTAGTAAGGAATCCTTTTATTTTTCTCTCTCCTAAGCATACGGGCCCTATAATTGGATATTTAGATATCCAAACACCAAAAATGAGTTCTTAGGTCTATATATTAGGTCCATTAGCTCTTAGGCTCTATCAAAATTATCCTAGAAATATGAGTCAATTCAACAATTTCATCTTCACAGTGATCATCCAAGATGTCCTCATCATTAAATCAAAGATTACGTCGTCCTTATGGTAATGTTTACCCCACACCTTTATATTAGATTAATTATGTTGCTAGACAATAGTTTGTAGCCTTGAAATATAACGTAAATTCCTCCAATCATCACCCCATTTACATGCAAAATAGTACTGAAAATAAAAAGAAAATGTCTTGAGATATCAAAATCCATGAGAAAAAATCACTAAATTGTTGGGATCCTAATGAATACACCAAAAACTTCAGAACTAATGGAACACATAAAATCAAACCCTTTATCCAATCATATGCACCCAACCCTACAGCCCAAGTTGGGTATCCACAAGAACATTAAAAATCAACGACAAATCTCAACACTCTGCTTCTTTGTTGATTCGTTATATAACAGGATGACCACATCTATGATGGCCTACTTCTCCTTGGATAGCCTTCACGAGGATTGGAACACGGGACTTAGTGCTTGCCTGATACCATAGTTGAAATCCTGAAGAATAAACTTTAGAGTTAATGGAACACATGAAATCAAACTTTTTTACAATCCTATGTGCCCAACCTTACACTCCAAGTTGCGGTCCCATAAACATGTGATGAGTCATCGGTGAACCTCAACACAAGTGTCACCTCTTTGTAGAGTTTAAGCATCCCTTCATGACACCTCTTCATGGATGTAGATTGAAACTTTTTACATATTCTGATTCTCCTTCCTCATAACTCAAAGAAAGGCTACCCTACACCATTGAGAATGGATATGCATAGGTTGGCTCATCAAATCGTAGTTAAAAATAATGTAGCTATTGAGATTTAGGATTTGGTGCTTAGGAGCACTATCCAGGTCAATATTGAGGCCAATTAGGAAGGACCTTTTGGGGCATGCTTTTCTCAATTGATAGAGAACTTTTGCGACGCTCTTCTCAATTGATACATTAATTCTCAAGGTTTGTATAAGTCTTCTTATCCATACACATTAGATAAATTTACAGAAAGTGACTTTTTAAGGTAGAGTAAAAATTGACTAACGGTTTACAACTATTTTAGAACAAATAAAGTTTGTTATTATTATTTATTTTAGAAACTTGCGAACAAACTATGTTTGTGGATTTGCGCTAACAAAGAATTCAAATATTTCAAAGTGGAGGATTTGTGTCTTTCTCCGGATGGTTGTTTGGGTTCCCCCCTTAAAAGAGGCAAACCGAAGTTAAAATGGGCTCCTCCGCCTTCTGGGTTTTGGAAGTTTAACGTTAACGGATCATTCAAAGGAAAATCAGGACCGGCCGGGATTGGGGGCACACTTAGGAATCATCTGGGTTTCACTCGTATTGCGTTTTCGGAGTCTGTTGGAATTATGGAGTCTAATGAGGCGGAACTTCTCGGTATTAGAAGAGCTCTTTCCTTAGGGGCACTTTTAGGGGGAGAGAAATTAATTGTTGAAAGTGACTCTTCCAATGCTATCAAAGGGCCAAGGGTTTGAAATGTTCACCTTGGAGACTGATCACCTTAGTTAGGGAGATTAAGGAATTATCGATGGGCTTGGAGGTATCTTTCTCTCAGACAGTGGTCGAAATATCAGCCGATACATATCCTATCGGCCAATATGTATCGGTTTTTCAGGGGCGAACGATATCGTATCGGCCAGTCAAAAAGGTTATCGGCTGATATGGTGACCGATATTCTGAACAAAATATTGGCCATATCGGCCAATATGCATAAAAATCGGTATTTAAAATTTATTTGATCTTTTCTTTTAAAAAAAAAACCGATATTACCATTTTTACAGGTTTTTACGGTTTGTCACGGTTTTTCAACAACTTTGAATATCGGAGGAGAGAGAAATGCAATTAAATGCAAAAATCAGAGGAGAGAGAAACTTATCGGTTGATATTGTGGCCAATATGTATACCGGTTGATATTTCAACCCCTACTCTCAGATTAGTAGATCATCAACTGGGATAGCGGATTTCCTTGCTAAGAACGGTGTCGATGGGGCGACCCGTGGCACTTTCTTTACACCGGGCGGGTAGCTTATTTTTGGGTCGTAGCTTGTTGATTTTTTGGGTTTTTTATTCTCTCTTGTTGGGCGGGGGCTTATTTCCCATAGGCTACCGCCCTTTTATGTTCTCCTTGTACTGTAATCTTTTTATTCAATGAAAGTCTACTCTTAATTGTTTCAATAAAAAGAAACTTGCGAACAAGCAATTTTTTTTTTTTTACATTTTTAACTAATAAATTCACGCAACCTACATGAGTAATCAACTTTTTTTTTTTAAATAATGACTTTTAAAAAAAATTAACTGTAAATGTATTTAATATATATTATATCCAACTCAACTCCATTAAGCCAAATGACCACGAGAGTGTTAATGACATGAGGTGTTCTTTCTATTGTCCTTTCAAACAAAGTGAAAAGAAAAAAGAATTTTTTTTTTTGACATTTGTAGAAACTACATTATCAGACATGGTCCTATCATAATGTAAACTGGTTGATAGTAATTTCTATTACATTATAAGAAAAGAATATTATCTAATGGCATAACTTTTATCATCAACGTGACAATCATTATCAAAACTTTATCTTTATTTATATATAAATTAAAACCTTATCTCATCCATGTGATATGAATTAAGTAAGACCAAGCAAAATGTCATCATCCATTCACATACCAACAACATTGCATATGTGATTTGCAGGCTTCGACAAAATGAAATCGCCCTCATCTTCTGCTCACAAGGTGGTTCACTCAAAAAGCTGAAATACATAGTTAAAAATGAGAAATGTCTATTTTGCTTACTTTAAACAATGGGCCTTTTTTATCTAAAAAAATATTTTGATTAAATCAATTAAATTATGTTTTTAGTTATCCAAATTATGATCAGTTAACCCAGTATAGTTTAATTGGTTGTCTCCCGTCTCAGGAAGTGGGAGGTTGTAGGTTTGAGTCTCTATCGCGTAACTTTGGTGTGCCGTAGGCTCACTCATGGACATTTTTCGCTAGGTATCCCGCAATTTCCCACACGTAAGTTCAAAAAAAAAAAAATTTTAATTTTACGGTATTAAAAAGCATAACTTGATCCATGAAAACCTTTTTTTTGTCTTATACCTAATTGTGCGAAGTAATACTGTGCACTTTGATATGCAAGTGATCATCTTTAATTAGAGGTTGGTTAAAAAATTAATCACAAAGAAAATAATCATACACTAAAGTGCCATTTTTTAATTGTGAACAATAGGTTCACTTTTTATAAATTTACACATTAGGATTGGTCACTTCACATCAACAATTTAAAAACCATTGATTGCCGAACATTTCTTATAAGTCATAATTTTTTTCTGTCTTATATCACTGCCCAAATCTAGTGTGAGAATTTTAGAAATACATGAAATATTAGTTGATGCTTATTGAATTTTTGTCAACATTGAAATATTAAAAGTAAACATTTCAATAACTATTGTTAACTTATAAGTAGAGTTACTCGGTGTTGGAGTGACAGTGAAGAACTCGTGTCAGGAAGCGAGAGTCGTGAAGTCGATTCTCACTCCACTTCAAAAGGTTATTCTATGTAGAGTTACCTAGTGTCATGATAGAGAAGCTTGTGCATGTTCTGAGAATTAGTCCGATGCTCTAAGAGACTTGGACACTTTGGTCATTAAAAAACCTTATAAGTAGCTTGTAAAAGAATTAAATCACACCAATATCATCACTTGGATTTCCTTCGTTCGGGTCTGGTCTCATGATAAATTATTTAATTTTGAGTTAATATTTTAGTCCCATTTGGAATGATTGGTCAATGTCATTTTCTGATTGTATTATCGTTGTGTTTTATGGTTCTGGAAAGATTCTCAATTGGCCCAGTTTTTTCTACTTGGGTTGGTAAGCTGACATGTGACATCAAGGAAGAGAATGCAAAACAGAAACATTGAGACAAAACCGGGTATAAAGGCCAAGGTCATTTACTCCCAAATTAAGGGTATAAATCTCAGCCGATATTTTGTTTATCGGCCGAGATATATCAGTCAATATGGTCGAAATCTCGTCGATATCGGCCGATACACATTTATACTGCCGATATTTGTCCTAAAAAATTTAGGAGAGAGATATCAGCCGAGATCGATCGATATCTCGGCCGAGATCTGAGATACTGAGATATCGGCTGAGACACCAAGATCTCGGTAAAGGCGATTTTTGTACCCCTGAGTCCCAATGCAAGTTGCCCCCACTTGGACTAGGCTTGTATAAGTTACTGAAAATTCATGGAGTTAGATTAATGAATTGCTGAAGTTAAATTGGAGCTAAATTGAGTAAGAATTTAATTCACACAGAAGGGAGAGGGGTGGAGGTTGTTGGGTGGGTGTGAGTGGAGAAGGATTTGATTTGGGCCATAGACAGACTCCATTTATTTAGAGTCTTCAAATTATTTGTTCGAGATTAGATGTAGGGTCTAACATTATTTTGTACAAGAAATAATTAGTTCTAAGATACAATTTAGTTGTCTTATATAGATTTTGAGATTGTCCCAAAATAATTATCTCATTTATATTGGAGTAGCATAAAGGGCGTTGAAAATATATGAGATCATATGGAGCATTAGTCTTCTATAAAGAGTTCAAGTGAGACAACTAAAATGAGACAGATGGACTATTTAAAATAGATTTTGAATTATTGAATTGAAATTAAGAGTAATGTTTAGCTGTATATATAAAACTCTTGAAATGAATTTTGTTTTATGGAGCCCACACTAGATCTAATAGATTTATTCCTCTCCTTACAAGTTACACCTACTTCTCCCATGAATTGTGTCGGTACCCAATATGTGACACGAATTTGACTTTTGAAATCCTTTAATTTAATCTGATGAATTTTCACCGTTAGATAAACATAAATTTTTTAATGTCTTAAATAACATAACTTTTTTTATTTAATCAAAATAAAATTCTATAATCACCATACACAAGTCAAAGTTTTTCAAACTCATCCATCCAGATGGACGATTGCACATCTGCACCTAATGGTGAAAACTAGGTTACATGAGTTCCTTCTTAATATAAGATGACATCATTAGGATACTTATTTACAAACAATGCCACCCATGTATTTACAATTTTACCATAATACCATTAAATAATGGAGAAATGTGGGATCCACACAAAAAAGTATCTGAGCATTTTACTTAGTGTTATATAGTCTTAAAAATATAATTTGTTTAATTCAAGAATAATGCTTTTCAATCATGGTAATTTTTGTAGGTTTTATATATTTTTAAGGATTATAAAAGTTAATGATTAAAATAGTTTAAAAGGATTAAAATATTTTATAAATTTCTATTCAAATAGAAACTTCTCTAATGAAATTGACTTTATGTATTAAGTACACATAAAGTATATATAGCCTGTAGGAATATGATTCGATTAGTCAAAGTGAAAAAAAACTTTTTCAAATTTCACCTTTTACCTTTCTTATTTTTTACCATCTCCGTTCACCACTTTCCTGCCGTACAAACGGAAAACCCTTGCCGCCGTTTTCCGTTTTTACTCTTTTGGTTTTTCCTCCTAATCTTCCTGCATTTACCTTTTTCTGCACACACAAATATATAATATAATGTAACGCAGATTGAAAATGTATTGATTTTGTATGTTTGGGTATATTTTTAACCAAACTAAATGGTGATGAATTCATTAAAAAAAAATTGTCATAAAAAGTCACATAATTAATTAAGTCATGTTTTTAAATGTCAAAAAATGTGGTCGGATTGATCCAACTAAGATTTTTTTTTTTGTGAGTCACATATTAAAGAATGGTGTGTCTCATGTCTAGGTTTGCAAAATAACATGTTGCGTACTGGTGTGTAGAACTGTAGATAATCATTCTTTTATTATTTATTTATTTATTTATAATGTATTGGTCACTTAAATTTGACATAATTCGTACAGCCCGGTTGGATCAAACTAGAGAATTAAATGGCTCGATGATCAGTGTAGGTTTTAAAATATTACCTTTTATACAAGGCTCTCCGTTTACTCACTCGATTTTTCTGATTCTATACACCCATTTTTGGGTGCAGATGACTAATTTTATGAACTGAGAATTCGTTCGAACGAATGGAAATACAGGGGCAAAATGGTAATTAACCACCCGCACTCGAAAATGGATGTGTAGAGGCAGAAAAATCGGGTGTGTAAACGAAGAGCCTTATAAAATGAGAGTATTTTAGTCATCGCTGGGGCGTGTTAAATGATAAATCTAAATCACCAAAAATATCATTATTTCTTTTGATTTATATCCAACGTTAATTGACATCTATTTATTTCATCTCACTATTTTATTTAGCATCATAATTTTTAATTTGATCTTAAAATTCAAAATACTAAAATGATTAAATAGATCTATTTAGATAAATATTCCACATGATAATCAATCCAATCATCTTTTATTCCATTTTATAGTGAACTGCACCTTCAAACATGGTGTGTCAAAGCACTTAACCTATTCAACTCAAGTATTATATTAAAATTATATACTCCATCCGTCCCATTTCTATTATAGTATATAATGTGTGTGTGTGAAAGTAGGAGATTGCGAGTTTGAGCCACCATGACCTAATCTTGTGTGCCATAGAGGTAGTGGGCTCACCCCAGAGTTTTACATTGGGTATCTTGGAGTTTCCCACACGTAAATTCAAAAAAAGAAAAAAAAATATATATATATAATGTAAGTGTTAATAAAAAGATATTTTTAAATATTTCAATAAATTAACTCCACTCAAAGACAATCCAACTTAAATTCGAAACAGGATTAAACTTGCTTATCCGAACCCTAAATATAGGATAAACAAATAAAACCAGATCACCGAGCCCGACCCGTTGTCAACTGAAAACTCGCACCTGCATCGCATTCTCAAATCGGCCTGGATTTTGAGCAGCCCATGCTC
The DNA here is from genome assembly GCA_013350335.1 of Chimonanthus salicifolius. NCBI lineage: Eukaryota > Viridiplantae > Streptophyta > Magnoliopsida > Laurales > Calycanthaceae > Chimonanthus > Chimonanthus salicifolius. The sequence continues at coordinate 8,746,894 of CM023533.1, read as the reverse complement.
AGACATAGACTCTTCACGTGGACCAAGCAATCTCGCCCGTTCAAATCCTATAATGCGGACTTCCACTGCTTGGATGCACCCACGTCACTCTCATGATCCCTCCACGTGGATCAAGCAATCTCGCCCGTTCAAATTCTTTAATGGAGACTTCCACTGCTTGGATACATCCACGTCACTCTCATTCTCCCTCCTCGTTGATCAAGCAATCTCGCCCATCCTCAGAGATAGACTCTTCACGTGGACCAAGCAATCTCGCCCGTTCAAGTCCTATGATGGAGACTTCCACTGCTTGGATACATCCACGTCACTCTCATTCTCCCTCTACGTGGATCAAGCAATCTCGCCCGTTCAAACTCTGTAATGGAGACTTCCACTGCTCGGATGCATCCACGTCACTCTCAACTCTCTTCAAAGTGGGCCCCAAAAGAGTTCTTTCTGTACTTTGACATGCCCTCCTCAGCCGACAACTGGTGTTAGGCACGTGTGGGGGGTTATGTCATTTGTCGCATTCGATCACATTCAACGGCTCAGCTTCGCTCTCCTCTGCTATAAAGTACACACTGATATTTATCATTCTATTCAAAAGGCGACGAGGAGAGATCTTTTCTCTCTCTGCAACTGCTTGAGAAGTATCAACTCAGCTCTCTAAAAATAATTTTAATCTTTGTTAAGATGATTTATATTTATAATAATATATATTAAAATGAAATTTAGCTTGCCTAGCCATCTCAAATCTCAGAACCGTGTCTAGCTTGGAATTTAATGATCTGGATTTTGATTTATCTGCATCCCATTTAGGGTTTTGGAAACTGGGTTTCAGTTTCTGCAACAACTTTGGGGTTTTGAGAATCTAAGCTTTGAGTTTTTGGTCCATTTTGTTAAAACTCGTTTGGGGTTTTGGAGATTTTGTTGATTTTTTTATAACTCTTTTAAAGGTTTTGATGAACTGGGTTTTGGGTTGTTTTTCAGAAGCTCTCTTTCTTTTGGGGTTTTTAGTATATAGGTTCTGAAAAGGAGTGATTCTTCTCAAAACCCGTTTGTGGCTTTTTGCATTTACTTGCAAACTTTTGTTGGAAGCAGGATTTCAGCCTTGAAATGCTTCTGAGGAGCTCCTCCACTCCGATCCTAAACACGTTGCTTCCAATTTCGAAGGATTCATCGCCGGAGCATGATCTGGTTCCTTCACTTAAAAAATCCCGATCCATATCGCACCACCCTCCTCCAATTTCATTGACAGCATCGTTCAATTCCCCATCTTCCGGCGATGAATTGACTGTGATTACGTCTAACAAGTTACAGAGAGCTTTGTCAGAGAACGACCTTTGGGACCTCGCATTACCTCCTGCAGTCTCAAAGAAGAAGCCATTTTCTCAAAACTCGATTGGCCTCTCAACGATATCAGTGGAAGAAGGAGATGAAGAGAGGGGTCTTGATTCAATCTTGTCTTCCCTCCTCTTTTCGAGCTCGGGTTTGGATGAATCGGTGGGAATCACCGAAGGTTGCTTTGTAGTAGATGATGGAACCAAGGATATGTCTAGTGCTACTCAGTTTTCAGGTGATGGGTCTGGGTCTGGCAAAGGAGGTGCGATTGGTGGGGGCGGTGGAGGAGGAGGGTCTGATGGAGGAGATGGTGATGGTGGATTTGGATTTTCAGATTCAAATCATGGGAACAACAGCACTGATGCTTATTATCAAAAGATGATCTGCGCTGACCCTGGAAACGCGCTTCTTCTTGCGAATTATGCGAGGTTTCTTAAAGAGGTATGTGGAGAAGACATGAAACCGATGTATATCTCACTGAACATCATTTCTTTTGCATGGTTCTTCTCTCATAACAAAATTTTAATCTTCTTTCTGTTTTGAAGTCTCTTTTTCTTTCAGACCATCACTTTTCAAATTTCAATTTGATTATTTCCTTGTAAGTGTAGATCTGACTTAAGCTTGGTAAGGTTGAGTTTGTATGTTTCTCCAGTCAAAATCTAAGCCCAACTCATCAACTTAGCTAAGCCCTAAGCAGAATTCGAATTTGTCAACATTTGACCAAGTTTGAGCTTTCTTAAGAATTATTTTTTAAAAATCGCATTTTAGCAATTCATATCAAATATCATTTTTCACTTAATTTGGTTCAAGCAATATAAGTTATGTATAAAAATATATATAGATCTACCTTAATAATTGCATAATGAAGTCAAGCTCAATTCGAACAATATATCTTGTGTTTATTTTGTACAATTTTTAGCATACAAATAAATACATAATAATTCATTCATATGTTAATAAATGCATGTAATCACCAAGCACATCCACAAGGAAACTTGAGCTTTAGTTTGAGGTAGAATTCACTTTAAAAAATTAATCATTAAGAAAAGGGTGTCTCAGGTGTTATATAAAATCATTGGTTTATCAAATTAATCGATATACGACTTTTGTCACTTGATACTCACCCTTACGAGGAGCTGCGCCTTGCCGCTAGATATGGAACTGTTCTGATACCATATTAGAAAACAATGGTGAAAAATGTGCTTCAAGTGTTATATGAAATCATTAGTTTATCAAATTAATTGATGTGGAACTTCTATCACTTTCACATCCTTCTGACTTAATAATTTTGCTTTGGTGCTAATATGCAACAGGTTCGCGGTAATCTTGCCAAAGCGGAAGAGTATTGTGGGCGTGCAATTTTGCTGAATCCTGGTGATGCAGATGTGCTGTCAATCTATGCTGATCTAATATGGCAGAGGCATAAGGACGCCAAGAGGGCTGAGAGCTACTTCGATCAAGCTATCCAAGCTGACCCTCACAACTGGTAAGAATTTGGGAATTAGAATAAATGATGATTTTTACTGTCAAGGTTAAATTGTTTGTTAGATATTTAGATTTTTTTTTTATATTCAATCAAGCATAGGGATGAACATGGTCATAAATCATAATGAATCTCGACAGTGGATTAAGAAAAAGCTTTTAGGTCGTCTCCAGATTTTAGAAATTTGAAACCAGTAGCAAGTTTTTCTTAATCATGGAAATAGTAGAAATCATCTTTCAGCCAAGCAGAGGAAATCGATGATAGGGTATGGCGTTTTTTATAATTCTTTTTCCAATCTAAAAAATTTACACAGGAAAATTCTTCTTATTTTCTCCTGCCTTTGTCTCATTACAAACTGCTGCTATAGTGAAATATGCGGTTACTGCACGGGCCACTCATTATTACTTCCGTGAGAAACTTGTTCCAGTAGTTCAGTTGATTTGAGCTTCTAGAATTAGATTATAAGGTCTTAAGTTTAATAGACTAACATAACACACTAGGTTTGCGGCTGATCTCATGTATATATGGGATTTAGTCTCACTCCGGAGTGGGGTACCTCGCGATAATGAATACGACAAAATAATAGTTGCATGGTGGGAACAGAGATCGATTTTGTTGATACAGGGATGATTCTGTGGTTGTGTTTGCTTTCATTAAATTGGAAGCCAAACATGTATTTCACTTTGGCTTAAAATCTTTGCTGTGACCCAGATACTTTTGCCATGTACTGTGGCTTTTTACACTCAGAAGTACCAGATACTGACAAAACATATTTTTATTACTCTGTTTTGCAGTCATGTTATGGCCTCTTATGCCCGATTTCTATGGAATGCTGACAATGAAGAAGAAGAAGAAGAAGATGGCAAAACAAGAAATACTCTATTCACTGCCACATCTCATTCTCATTCTCCTCTGGCTGCCGCTTCTTAAGACTGGGAAAACAGCAAATCTCTCTCTATCTCAGACAGCTCCTCCCCTCTCCCTCTTCCAATTAATAAGTCCCACATATACATACCATGACATTGTATAGTATCCATGAATCTGAATGTTAGGACATCTGAGTGTAATTTTAGTAATAGGGATTTAGGTTTTGGAGATGTAGTAATGATTGTAATTTACTTCTATGTAGTTGAACGGAATAAATGTGTTTTTTGTCTGTAATTAAGGTGTTCAGGTGTCTTACTTGACTAATCTTTAAAGTATGTGTAAACCTTCTAATCCACACACTGGGTAAGTTCTACGGAGAGTAGTCCTTTGAAGTTGAACGTAAATCGAACACAAGACATTCATTTTCTGAAGTGGCTTTTCAGCCATCAGATGAACCCCTCGAGGTTTTGAATAAATGCATATTTAGATTTATTTTTTTCTTCCACCTTTCTCTCTCTCACACACAAATACAGGGCTGAGACTACAAGGAGAGGATCATCGGCATGTGGGGTTGGCTTTCTTTGTTGGTCCTTGTTCTTAGAGAGGAATGAACGCAAGTATCTAAAGAGATGGATTGAGTACCCTTCATGGCAAGTAATTAAATAGAAAAGATATTCAATGTCTCTATGTTGTTGTTTCCACATGAGAATTGTGGCCGAAATTGGTGCAGATACATGTGGGGAACGTTTTTTTGATGAGCATTTGCAGATGATTCCACACGTTTTCAAAAATTTCTCATCATTGTTTGTGCCATGTTGAAATGCACCATTTGGGTGTGTGTACTGGGTGACATAGAAGAAAGTCTTTTCAATGATGGTTGCTCACTGTTGAGATATGTTAGAATACTCCCTCTGTCCCAAATTAGTTGTCCTATATGGATTTTGAAACTGTCCCAAAATAGTTGTCTCATTTAGTATAAAATGTGTTGAAAATGGATGAGATCACATGGAATGCTAGCCTTAAATAGAGAGTTTCTTAAAAAATACAAATTTTCAAATGAGACAATTAAAATGGGACGGAGGGAGTATTATTTAAATTATATTGAGATTATAATTGATTCTAATAGATTCAAGAGAGATTATCAATTAGAAAAGTAATATTTTGATGCACTTTTATATATATATATATATATATATATATATATATATATATATATATATATATATATATGATAGTCATTCAATTGAACTAGAACATTTTTTAATTTTTCATTCAACTTTATTAAGACTTATTAAAGGTGAGAAAATTGAAAAGTTTATTTTCGAATTCAATCATCATCTTTGTACTTTAAATGTATATAAAAATTTTCAATGAATAGCCAAGATAAAGGTTGTGGCCTGCCGCTATGTAAAGGTTTTATGGATACCACGATAGTGCGGCTGCTTTGCACTGATGTGTAACAGTTGTATCCCAACACAGCCAATCTGTCGAATTCAGCAACGCTCTGATACGGGTGCTTTGTCCGTGTTGCAGTTGTCCGTACTTTTTTTAAATCCAACTGTTACGCACGCTCGCACGAGAGGAGCTTTCAACGGCCACCTTTTTAAAAAAAAAAAAAAAAACAATGTGGGCCCCACAACCAAGTTTACGAAGTTGAGGACTCGACTATATTTGTCGAGATCATGAAATGAAGTATTGAATTGCACTTCATGAACAATCCATAGTTCATGGCAAGTTAGTTACATAATTATGTGTATATAGTATTTCATTTATACTTCATATATGTTGTATTTATAATATTTGCTTGTCTCATTCAGTTACACTTGATAAGAAATTATTTGAATCCATTTTCGGCACCAATATTTGAATTGTATGGCAATCTGAGCTATTACAATATTTATGATGTCTTTAAAAAAATGTTGAAGAAGGTGGTCGTTACGAACAGAACGATTTGCTTGTATGAATGAGGTAATAATTTATGGTATTCTAAAAATTCCAAAACTGCAATGGAAAGGTGCTAATGCAAAATGAGTGCAACTCAATGGTGTATATGGTTTGGAAGAGTGCACCTCAGCCAGACTTGTACTGTATCAAATTGCAATCGAAACTGGTCTATGTTCAAATATGTCCATAGTAGACTGCGCAATCAGTTTTCCTCCGAAAACTGAACTTATTTGCCTTCAATGATCCATTGGACCTATGGATTGAAGAGTGTGAGAAGTCAGATGATCGACGTGAAGGAGCAATAGAAGGATGGTCCCACACCACTATTCTATTAATGAGCGACCATATGCATCTCAAAGAAACAACAGGACAACATAGAGGAGGAAGACTGATGAAGGAAAAGAACATGTCATTTCCAGTAGTCAACCATCTAGCAGATATAAGAACGTTGGCAACGTCATCATCAATAGAGGATAATGATAATCTAGACGATGGCGATAATGATAAGCATGGTCGTTGCAAAGACTGGGGGTCACAACGAGGCCTCAAGCATTAGACGATCACGGTCCAATGTTCCACCCGGGTATGAAACTGTAGAGAGGGTGGGCCATGATACATAGGTCAATTCACAACATACACCTCCTCATGGGGGTGGAGACAGGCATGGAACGGGTGAGGGCTTCGCATCATTCGGTCAGTTGGAAAATGTTGGTATCACGGTACGAATTGGGCGTTGGTGGACATGGACTCTCTATCCAACACTGAATGGTGGCCATAAGCAATTGCGTCCAAACATATGACAGCTAAGGAACTGTTGGAACATAATGTGTTTGGTTCACTTACCCCGATCAACACTGAAATCGTCTGTCTTGAAGTTCCATACATCTATTAACTCCTTGCAATTTTATTCACTTTATTTGGATTTTTTTCACTTAATTCAATATTTATTTGTTTATAATAATGACTTAATCTTTATTTTTAATTTATTGTATTTTATACAAGTTCAACAATCATTTGAAATTCTTAATTTTTAAAGATTTTAAAAATATTTGAATATCTAAATGACTATGTCCTAATGATATAATTAAATATCTATGATTTCCAGAATTTTCTTGATTTTCTGTGAATTTTCTAGAATTTTTTTTAAAAAAAAAAAATTTTAATCAGAGGAGAGAGAAGGTGTAAAGGCCGTCACGCAACCATTGCACCGCAACAGTCATTACAGTAGTAACGGATGTTACACCGAGTTTTTATCTGAGATGAAAAGTACTGAATACTGAATATATAATACTAATTATAAACCACTTACAGATGTTACGTAGGCTGACATGTTAGACTTAGATATTTGAAATATTAGAATTTCCTGTGAGTTTCCAAGACATGATGACCAGACTCCTTTGCTAATGAGACCTGCCTAGTGTAGCACTTGCTATATGACTTTCATATTGCATTATTTTAAGTATAATAACAGAGATATTTTCTATTTTTTATAGCCATCTCTTATTTAAAATAATAATAAAATATTTAATTATTTAAAGTCAAAACATTTTTTACACTATAAATAGAAGTTCTCTAATTATGTGTTTCTATCAATAATTTTGTTTATGGAGCTCTCAAATTATAAAAAATGATCATGCAGATGAGATCTATCAAATCTATCAAAATAGCAGAACTTAGATTATGTACTAAGTATTCAGCAGTTTGGAATTGGAATAAGACAGATCAAAATGAATGATTAAAATCTAAAGGGGTTGAAGTGATGGTTATAAATCTATTTCAGGAAGTTAGAATATAAACTTTGATTTTCACTCCACTTGTGCGTAGAGAAGCTTAGAACGTGGAGCTTTTCATTTGATAACGCCAATATTAGGGCCGCAGCTCGAGTCGAGTTTTGGCCCAACCCGCATGACCCGACCTAAGAAATCATGCAGGTCGGGTCGAGAATTTTGGGTCAGCGGGTCGGGTTGGGTAGAGAAGATAAAAATCTGCATGAAATTCGGATAGGATAGGGTTGAGGATTTTACAAGTTAACTCAACTCAATCCGATCCGACCTGGATAAAATACGTTCATAATGTGGGTCGGGTTAGAGATCAGGTTGATTTGGGTCGGGTCGGGTCGGGTTTTGAAGTTCGGGTTGAGAATTCAGATCGGGTTGGATTGGGTTCCATATATATCAAGTCGGATCAGATTGGATTTTAAGAAATCCCACCCGCCCAACCCAAGTTGCAGCTCTAGCCAATATGACCGATGGCTTTGAAATTATATGATATAATTATAACTTTTAATTTTTGAGCATTGAATTTGAAATATTGGGCATTATTTATATACCATCAAAACTTCATCGAAATTATATGATATTATTATAACTTTTAATTTTTGAGCATTGAATTTGAAATATTGGGCATTATTTATATACCATCAAAACTTCATCCAACGGTGGAGATAAGCTAGACAAAAAAATTTGTAGTCAAACTTAATTAATGGTTAAATTAATAGTTTAAACTGATGATTAAGTGAACCCATGTAGATGTTGTGTTTATGATTGGATTAATTATAAATTGATCAGAGATAACTGGAATTCTATATTTTATAGAATATTGGAATGGAAGTAGATTGGATGCTTTTTCTAATCTTTGTTCTTTAGTTTATATATTTGTTATAATTAATGGGCATGGACCATGACTTTTATGCAAGTTGGAGTATAAAAATGTAATGGGTAGTGAAATATGCAAGTGCATTGCATTTCTCTATTCCAATTTCCAAAGTCTAATGATGTCATGTTAGAAAATGTTTGGCATATATGTAGGTATTAGGTGGGATGTCGTCCTTTCACTTTCAAGAGGAAATTTTATAGAGAATAAATAAATGTCGTCCATTCTAATATGAACAAAATTTGTTAAGAGATAAAGAATAGAGTGAATTTTTCATTTTATCTCGACTGGTGTATGATATATAGAACATATACATGCAGAGCGGCGTATTATCAATGTATCGATATTTGATGAGCGGTATAAAGATATAGGTAAAATAGAAATTTCACTTCATCCCGTCTCTCCTAACAAATTTTTCCCTTGGCAGCCCTAAATAAGTGGAGCATATCAAGGGGGGGTGTTGGTCGACTCAATTGAAAATGTCTTTCTTTGAATATGTATTCCATCAAAAATCACTTTAATTGAATCAACCAAATTATTTTTTTAGAGACTACAAAGTTTTAAAATAATTTAAACTCATCAAATTTTAGATCGCTTAAAAATATAAGTTAATTAATTTAGTAAAGGTAATTTTGAGTGAGCCACATATCCGATTATCACTCCATTTGTAGAAATTATCAAACAAAATAGTGATGAACTCTTTACGATGATCTTTCTTTCAATATATTATCTATCAAAAATGATTATTTTGGAATTAATGAAATCATATTTTTAAATTAGAATGTTTAATAATTAAAAAATAATTTAAAATAATAAAAGAGTAGCAATCCTCCCACGAGAGATTTGTGTAACCAGATACAGATTTTAGTGTATTGTCAATTTTACCCTTCTTATAAATAGTACAATCGGCTCACCAACCTTTCGTATGAATAGTAAAATCAGCTCACCGAAATTTCATTGTTCATGCAAAGGATCCAATTTTACTGTTCATACAAAGGATAAAATTGACAATACATTCGAATTATACAAAATATATGGGATAAGATTGCTATCTTAATAAAAATTTAAAATTCATTAATTAGTAGGTCCTATGTACGGTAGTATCCGGCTGAAGATTTTATTTATCTGATGGCATTAAAAGGGTCTTTTACATTGAATTTCCCACGGTTTTTCATACATGGATTAAAAATAAAAAGACTTTTAGTTCTCTGGCGGCTAATGGATTCCGGTCAATGGATCTTCGATCCTCCTATGGGCTGGATTCTGATTCTATAGAGCTGGCTTTCAACATCAACACAATTCGACTTTGAATTAAATTCTGAAAATTATGTTAAGTGAGATAATAATTTTATTTTGTTTCAATAAAAATATTATAAAAATGAAGGACAAGATGAGTATCGTATCCCATTTAAGAAAAAAGCACTGAAGTACAAATTACCTCTGAATCTAATTATTTGATAAAAGGTAGGGTAGAAATTGAGTTGGGTCAGATTTCTTAAAATCCGATTCAATATTTATGGAACTTGGCTTGAACTATTGATCCAAAATTCTCAACTCGAGCTATTGATCCAAAATTCTCAATTTGATTTGACCCGAATTCTAACCCGACTCAACCTAAATTCTGAACCTATTTTAGCCTAATTTTAGTCGGGTATAGTCGGGTCGGATCAGATTAACTTGAAAATTTCTCAGTCCGACTTACTGAATTCCATGTGGATTCTTGTCTCCTCAATTCGACGTGACCCGCTGAATTGACTCGCATGACCCGGCACACATGATTTCTTGGGTCGGGTCATGTGGGTCAGGTCAAAACTTGACCCGAGTTTCACCCCTAAACTAAAAAGGAGAAGGTGACATGAGGATCATTAAATTTTAATTTGGACTTTTCATAGCTCTGAGTAATACGTAAGTGCAAGATAATTCTAAACTTTTAGATAATTTAATTATTATATAGAATTCATGGATATGATGATATGAGCATCTCTCATAGTATGAGTTCTGTCTAAAATTCAACCCATGTATTAATTGGTTCCAAAATCTTAATATAAAAGTTTGACATGATTTCAAACCCAGTTTTATTCTATTTTATGGCTGTAATCGAGTATTTCAATGTCTCACTGGAAGAGTAGGTGTATATTCTATTTCAACTTGGGATTACTTGTATTATTTATATTGAAAGGATTTATGAGAAGGTTATGTGGTTCACATTTTATTCCTTTAAAGAATGGATGAAAGATGCTTTTTTTGCCTTACTTCAAGTTTCCCTTGACCATTTCTCTCTAAAATAACTTTTTTTCCTAATCCAAGCAGCCATCAACTTGCTTCTTAAATTAAAAAAGAAAAAGAAAATAGGACAGCGATACCTTCACGGATATTTTGTGTAATCTGACAAAGGTTTTGCTGTATTTATCCATTTTGGCATTTAAATCGACTCATCGAACCCTTTGGTGTAAGTGATTCGAAGGACAAAATGGACAATATAGTAAAACCTGTGCTGGATTACACAAAATGTCCATGGGAAGATCGCTACCCAAAAGATATATATATTGAAATTTTTTATACTAAGACATACTAATAAAATATGGGTGTGTATTCTAACACGGACATACTCTTTTAGGAGACACAAATTTTAGTGAGCTTACAGCTTTGCCTCTCGTCTATCCTCATAAATCGGTTCACTTTCCAGTGAATCGGTTCACTCATCGGTGCACTGACCAGTGCATTGATTTAGACTCTTTTCATTTCCAAGTAAATCGGTTCACTCATCGGTGCACTGGACACTTGAACCGATTTCTGCAGATACATGGAAGGCAAAGTGGAAAATCCGAAAAATCCGTATCTCCTAAAAGAGTTTTCCTGTGTTAGGATGGCCACCCTAAAATAAATCATCAATAGATCTTAGGGCATACATAGTTGAATGTGATGAAAAGAGCACTATAAAAATAGTTTGCATATAAAGTTTTACCTCCATCTCATTATCTTATTTTTTTATTTTAAACATTTAAAAATCAATGTAGTTATCAAAATCTAAAAGTCAAGTTTATATGGCTTCGATTATTAATTGACACTAAAATTTTATATATAGTTTATATTCATATTACCTATCAAATGAACTCAAAATTAAATGTATGGAATCTATAATTCATTTAATAACATATTTCATTTAGAATGTCTCTTACTTGAAGTGTCTCACTAACTTTACTCTTAAATAAATTGATGATCTGCGTCTGCGGTGACTTCTACTTATTCAGTCTCAGTCTCATTTCAAACGAGTTCGGATTTTTACTGTATTGGTGTCTACGTTTTCTTTAATGAACTAATATATAGTACTTTTTTATATTACATTAACAATATCAAATAAAATATACACATTTTATAATAATAATAAAAAGAGTTTCTTCAAACTTTATATAAATCTACGAAGATGGACAAATAGACCTTATTTTAATTTTAATTTTTTTTTTTCGAATTCAGCGATATATTTTGCGCACTAATCTCAAATGAAAGATTTTATTTTAAAAAATTATACTTATTGTTTAAATAAATCAAATAAATACATTTTACTTGATAAAAAATATTGGACTTCAATTATTAAATAAAAATCCATCAACCACACTAAGATGAGTCGAAATGTGGAAGAAAGTCCTATATCTTCCCGAAAGTCAATAAAATTGAATAGGCAAACTTTCTATGTAGATATTGAATTCGAAACAGGAGGAGGTTCTTGATACTAATTCCATCACTAGGATTAAAGCTCCTGAGATTGGGGTGAGACAAAACAAAAATAGGAACAATAAATTGATATGGACTGATTTAGCTTTGTACTTATACAAGATATCAATATGCTCGATGGACAATCAACGACACATGCATCATATGAATATATGATCTTAGTAGATCAGAATGTAATCCATCCTCACGATGTAGGAGTCATGAATTCGATTTTCATTCCACTTGAAATGGCCACTATCTGTAGAGTTACTTGGGGTGTATGGGTAGGGAGCCTTACATATGTCTCAAAGATTAGTCGAGTGTTCTAAGAGACCTGAACACCTTAGCCATCAAAAACATGTTCACTTGCATCATCATCATCATCAAACTTTTATCACATCTATATGGGGTTAGCTTTATAAATTATTCTCCTCCAATTGCCCTTATAAAAAAGTATATCATCACTCATTTCACAATCTATATCAAATCTCACTTCATAATGAGTGTCTTGACCATCAAATATCTTTTGCTTTGCTTCTTATATTTGGCCTCCCTAGGCTTGTTATTTTTTTCTGTTTTACATCTATTCTCGCAGCCCCTGTGCTGCTTGTATCCGTTTGGGGAGGTCTCCCTGTCCTTTTTGAACGAAATCTAACCCGTCCTTCAAAAAAAGTTCTCATATTCCTTGCCTTTTACGGAGTTACTTGAAATACCCAAATTCAGTGCAATCTTATACATTTGAACGGAAAGTCCTCTTGGGATTTACGCATTATAAAAATCATGAGATATTTGGTGTCATTTTTAGTATATACAAATGATTTATTTAATGACATAGATCAATAAAGATTGTGGTCCATCTCATGACACATGCAACAAGGGAAGATCCCAGACTGGCTCGTGCTTCAATTTTTATTATAAGTACATGTACTATACTACTGAACTTATAACTGCGCATCAATTTCAATTTGGTTTTGCAAAAATCGTGTCAGCTATTCAGCTTACAGTGAGTTGGCTGAAGCATGTTTCAACCTCAAACCTTGCTAACTCAACAGAAAGGTAACTTAAAAAGAAAGTCATCTCTTTTATTGTATTCTCTTGATCAAGAAGTAGAGGGAACGAGTTCCAATCATATCGGGTGAGTCTGACATGAGTCAAACTTGGCTAAGGCCTACTTGAAATCAGGTCAAAATAATAAGACTTTGACCACATCATAATAGGATGTAATCATATCCACCTGAGTCAACATGGACTCCGCCAATTTTTAAAATCATAGTTTTTTTTTTAAGATTAAAGTATCCAAACGCCCCACCTGAATAATCTTTAATGCATGTGTAAACTTCCTAATCCATACATGCCGATTACAAAACAACAGAAGGCCCTTTTTATGTTGAGAGGAACCTAGATCCCAAGACCACTCACAAACAATGATAAAAATTGACATCAAACTAACTCCTCATAGTTTTAAAACCATGGTTTCTAGACCTCTTGATTCCACTAAACATTGGCATTTATTTCTAGGACCATTTTCAGAAAATGATTGCTTATAAATATACGAAAAGACGACCCTTTTTTACTCCTTTTTCACCATAGAGTTGGAGGAAAGTGAGGTGAGATGATCAACCAATATCTAGTCGTTCACCGATTAGTCGCTCTTTCCACAACACAAGAAGACAAAATGGTATCGTCCATAAGAAATTTTCCTACCCTCTATCGAAATAAGATTCCATGGTGAGTGGAGAAGAACTAATATACTGCAGTTAGAAATAGCAAACGGTCACTTTCATTTACTTAACCTATGAAAGATAATATGGACAAGCAAAGAAGATGATTACAGAAAACGGAGGAAAAAAATAAAAAAATTGAAAGTAATACAGTACTGCAAATGTGAGCTCAAGTTCTAATACAGTAAAGATGCTTTTTAAGAACTCAGCTTACCTCACTCACAGCTACTATGAACAATGAAACATCATAACAACCAACAATGAAATACCCTCAATATGCCCTGTCGATCAATCACAATTCAAAGTTTCACCAATCACTGCTTATTTGTATGAAAGGTGGTATCCTCCAGACTAAATTCAATTCTCAACAGTGGCAGGTTCACACAAAGCAGCTTCATCTTCAAGCTCCTCATCTGTGAGCTTTTCTTGTTCTTCGGTAGCTGGAAGTCCGTCTTGCTTGGGTTCGGCAGTCAGGTCCTCGTTGTCATGTTTCGGCAGTTGTTTGGATTGAATGTCAACACTGCAGCTGTCTGCTCGATTTTCCGGTCCAGACTTTTCAGAAGGCAACTTGGGAAGAGACTTTATCTGTGGTTTCTTTGTATATGAAATCGATTCTTTAACAAGGGCATCGTGGGAGACTCTATCCTCCAGGCTCAGTCGGTCTGGCTGAGAGGACTGGCTATCATTTCCTTGAGATCTGGCTGCTGGCAAGCTCTTCCGACGGCCAAGTTTTGGGGATTTGGCTCTTGTGGGTGGTATCTATTTCATGTCATATAATGGAACACTTAAGGTGCACGTACAAAAAATGCATGTGGAACAAATATTTTACTAATGGATATGAAGACCCATTTCATAAAAAGATGGAGAAAAAACCCAATATGGTTGTACTCTCCAGGGAAAAAATAAAAAATAAACGACATTTTAAACTTCTTTTTTTGTTGGTGGTGGTGGTGGTGTGTGTGTATGGGGTGGGGGGAGGGAGGTGGTTTGGCGCCGAAGTGAGGAGTTATATTTTGTGGAGCCAACTTTCTACAGTGCCGTTCAAATCAAGGGTATAGAAATTTTATTTTATTTATTTTATTTTTTTCATTTTTGCTAAGTAATAAGGCATCACTATATGTAGTAGAAACCCTTTATTTGATTAGCCATTTGCACACCTATGTAAGAAAGAAATAAATAATGGAGTCCATGTCTTCTTCCAATCTCTATATACACATCGAATGTCTAGAATAATCAAATTGATCTTTTGGCATTTGGGCTCATTTTCATAAATGTCATGCAACTTTCCCACTCATTTTATTTTTGATAAATCTATAGCTGGGAAAATTTCACGAACTCGTATTATTAAATTGCAAAGGCTAAATGATATTTAGGTCATAAAAAATTGGAGGAAAAAGAGAAATAACAAATATTAATAACGCTATAATCCCTACTTAGAACTTTAAATATACCCCAGAATTGTCAAATTATGTATAGGGTGGAGAGATGTGGATGGTGGAGGGAGTTGAGAGTGCATACTGATTTCTCCACCCTTTGATGGGAGTTGAGAGTGCATACTGATTTCTCCACCCTTTGATGGGAAACTCAAGCCGCCCTACCCTGTTTTGGGCTGAGTTTCTTGGGTGGAGAATCCACACATTGACAATCCAAACAGAATGTATTTAAATTTTCGGGGTGAATTCGATTTTCACACTTCAACTCACCCTGATCCAAACCAAGTGCCAATTTTCTCCCTAGACATAAGGAACCTTCTAATAGCTAACCCCAAAGTATCCAAAAAAGAATTTAACCATATGCTCATTTAGTACAATGTGCTTCCCTGGAACGGGTCAATTTTTTTTTTTGAAGACCTAGAAAGGGTCAATTTTGGGTAACGATTTTGGTCAATCTCTCCCCTTTCCACCACTATCGACCCTTTTACAAATAAGACTTTGAAGAAGATATTTATGACCTCCCAATAATGAAGACAATTTCTAGATCAACATTCAATTGCTATGAGAAAAAGTATGACAACTGATGGGGTTACGACCTGCCAAAAGAAATGAGAATTGAAGATGAGATCCAACAGCTGAAGAATGCAGCCACCATAAATAGTGGTATCAAAAGGGAGTATGACTAATTGAATGTATAGAGACATGTGACAAATAGATGCACATTTTCTAGATATTTAACTCCAAGGATTCGATTTTATTTTGGAAGTAGAAAAAATCTAAAATTGCCTTCTCACAAACATCATAGTTATACGAATCACTTCGTATATAACCCCTCTCCCTCTCTAAGTATCTAGGCCGATTTTGAGAGATTCCGAGGTTTTCAGCACCCATTTTTTGACATTGATCTTGGGGACTCGGCTCAATGGAAGTCATGTATGGCATGGACGAAATTGTCACGCAGCAGGAAATCAAATTATAAATACTATATTATGCAAGTTTGTGGCAACACTTGCTGCAACCCAACAGCACCCAACCAACATTGTGGGGCACACTCTAGCCCACTTAGGTCTTCGGTGGAAAGTTGAAAATGGTGGGTGGTTGGATTCAGAAAGTTCCCTAGATTGCATGGGGCTCATAAAATCTACTTGATTTGATGATTTATGAGAGGAACCAAGAGAAAATATTCTAATTTATGTTAATGTTTCTGCTTTTGTTCAGAAACAAACCAGTAATGGATACATTCAAAATTCTCCCTGAGTCTCTCCCTCCTAAACTTAATTCACGAAGTTCCTAACTGCAGGCAAATGCAGAATTGCAGTATATCAGTAAACTGACATGAAACAGGCCCTGTTTTTACCACACCTCATCCCCTGTTTCCACCCGGACTTGAGTCGGCCTTAATTGCTGGGTCACAGTGGACTCAGGTGCCACACCTGAGTCTCAACTCAAGGTCACTGAGCTCAGACGTTCCTCTGTGCAAAAATGTAGGACTGTAACAGATCCTCCTTTCTTTCTTTTTTGAAAAGTACTGTAACAGATCCTTCCCTCTTCAGTCTGGCCTTGTCCTCAAGGCTGAGATCAGGAAAGTCCCAGCCCAGGTGTTTCACCGGCTCCCATGTAGTTTCTTCAGGAGGCAGATGCTTCTGTTGAACCAGCACTTCAGTCTCATATTTGGATCCCTTCTTGATCCAACGATAGTCTAGAACGTCATCTGGTTCAAGCTGGATTTCACCTTCGTCGTTCAAGGGAGGAAGATCACTAGTTGGAATTTCTGTAGGTCCGATTCTTGGTTTCAATATGAAAACATGAAAGACGGGATGTATCTTTGAGCTGGTTGGCATTTCTAATCGGTAAGGAACTGATCTGACTTTCTCCAAGACCATGAATGACCCAAAGTAGCTATTTGCTAGCTTTTGGCAAGCTCATTTATAAGCTGAGGTCTATCGGTATGGCTGTAATTTTAGGAAAATCAGATCACCCCCTACAAATTCAAGCTCCCTTTGGTGCAAATCAGCACTCTATTTCATTTGATTTTGTGCTCAGCAAAGATTTTCTGATCTTCAAAAGATGATCTCAGTTGCTCAGTTCTTGGTCGAGTTCATCAACTGAAGTCGCATTTCTGACGTATTTCACCATCTGAGGAGGATCCCTTCCATACAAAGCCTGAAAAGGTGTCATGCCAGCTGATTGTTGGTAGGTAGTATTATACCAAATTCAGCCCAAGGAAGATGAGTGGCCCATTGTTTCGGCTTTTGACCAATGAGACACCTTAAATACATTTCTAAGCAGTGATTTACAACCTCAGTTTCCGATTAAGGATGATACGCCAAACTCATGTTGAGTTGTGTACCTTGCAGCTGAAAGTACTTGTCAAAAATTGCTGATAAAAACTCGGTCACAGTAACTCACAATCAAACGCAGCATGCGATGTAGCCGGCTGATTTCCGTCATGAATTTTTCAGCAACCTTCTTAGCAGTATATGGGTGACTTAAAGCAATGAAGTGAGCATACTTTGTTAACCGATCAATGACCACCATTATGATGTCTTGTCCACATGATTTTGGCAACCCATCGATAAAGTCGAGGGAGATATCCTCCCAAACTTGGTTGGGTATGGGTACAGGTTGAAGGAGTCCCGCCGGTGTGCAAGCTTCATATTTATTTTGCTGACATACGTCGCAAGCCGAGACATATTCCTTGATTTCCTTTATCATGTTCGGCCAATAGAAGTTTTGTTTCACCCTTTTGTAAGCCTGTAGAGCGCCAGAATGCCCCCACTCAGCATGTTATGGAATTCTCCCATAATAATATATAATTCCCTCTCTGTTGGAATACCACAAATTTTCCTCTAGCTTCTAAGCCAGACGTTGATGAATCTGTTGCAGGAACCTATCGGTCTGATTTTCTCGCCGGATGTCAGCCACAATGTTGAACTGTGGAAAAGAGGTGGCTGCTAGTTCCCCCGGATTCGGGTGTTGAGACAAACCATCAACGGTTGAATTCTCTCTTCCTAGATTGTATACAATCTCATAATTGTATCCCAACAATTTAGTAACTATTTTGGTTGTTCAGGGGTGACAATTCATTGCTCTGGTAGTGTTTCAAGCTTCTTTGGTTGGTTCGGATTTGGAATTTTCGACTCAACAAATATGGACGCCGATGTCATACTACTTCCATTATCGCGAGCATTTCTTTGGAATAAATCAATAAAGATTACTTCTCGAGCCTAGAGCCTTACTCACGAAAGCAATGGGCCGTCCTTCTTAAGTGAGCACGGCCCCTATTCCTCTTTCTGATGTATTAGTTTGTATGATGAATGGTCAAGAGAAATCCGGAAGTGTGAGTACAAATGTGGTGGTCATAGCCCGTTTGAGTGTGTTGAATGATCATTCAGCTTCTGAGTTCCACAGGAAACGCCACTTCTTCAGCAAAGCTGTCAATGGTGCGGCGATCACTCCATAATTCTTGACAAACCATTGGTAGTAGCCAGTCAAGCCCAAAAATCCCCTCAACTTAGTGACATTAGCCAACCTAGCCCAAGCTTGCTAGCCTTAATTATTGTGGGCTCAACTTTCACTCCTTGTCAAGTGATCACATGGCCTAAGTACTCAACTTCTTCTTTTCCGAATACACACTTGGAAAGGTTAGCAAAGAATTGATGCATTTTAAGGATGGACAGAACATGACAAAGATGTTTGGGATGATCATCCCATGAACGGCTATAAACGAGAATTCATCAAAGAACACCAAAACATATCACCGTAAAATTGGTTGGAATATGTCGTTCATGACGGTCTAAAATGTCGAACGAGCATTTGACAACCAAACGGCGTCACTAGATACTCAGTGTGTATGTTATGGGTCCAGAATGATGTCTTTTGCACATCTTCAGACTAAAATTTGATGATACCCAGATCGCAGGTCCAATTTGGAGAAAGAAGTAGCACCATGGAATTCAACAAGCATATCATCCACTGTCGGAATCGAAAATCCATCTTTGATGGTTATCGAGTTAAGGGGCTCAATAATCTGTGCAAAATCGCCATGATCCGTCTTTCTTCTGCACTAATAAAACCGAGAAAGAAAAAGGGACTGTTATTTGGCCGTATAATCCCCACACTCAGCATCTCCTTCACCATCTTTTCAATTTTGTTTTATGAAAATAAGGATATCTGTATGGCCAATCGTGACTGGTTTCGCTCTAGGTTGAAATGGAATTCGATGGTCCTTGGATTAGACCGGTGGCAGCTCATGAGGTTCTGCAAACACGGTACCAAACTCCTGCAGTAACGCTGCTAGCTTAGGTGGCATGGTGCCCTGTTCAATTGCATTTTCATTCTGCAGTTGTAGAACGAACAAGGCAGTCCTTTTCTTTATCAATCGATTCAACACATGCATGTTTATTGGTTGCATCGTTGAGTTGTCCCTTCAACTTATATTCTTTCCCGTCAAGCTTGAATTTCATTGTTAAGTTGCTCCAATCACATCAAACCGAGCCTAACCACTGAAACCAATGTACTCCACGAACCACATCTGAACTCATCATCGGTAATGAGAACAACGCCATTGAGCAACTAAACGATTGTATCCGTAGGAAAACATTGTTGTATCTTTCTTTGCATAACTTGTTCCCATCAACCACCATTACCGGGAAGTTGGTGGTGCTAGAGATGGGTAATTTGAGTTGCTGGACCAGTTTATCACTTCAAAATTGTGGGTGGAGCCAATGTCTATGAGTATCCAGACCAATTATCGTTCGATTGGCCCGACCACCTTCATCGCTTGGGTGGACGCCCATCCTGTCAATGCCTGAAGAGAGATTTCAGGAACTACAGTGTGTTCTGCCAATTCTTCCACCAAGACTTCATCACCTGTTAGCGCCTCCTCTACCTCTTTGTGCTCGATCATGAGTACATGTGCCAGCTTACAACAGTGTTCGGTTGAAACTTCTCATCTCAGTAGAACCACTGCCACATTCCCAGTCATTTTCTTAACTGGGTTTGAGGTTCCGACCATTGGTGGTCGATAGGTGATAGCAGGCAGTACCATAGTTGGTGTTTTTGCAACCTTCCTTTGACGGTTGATTCGATCCTCTCTCATCAGAGCCAATTCTACAGCTTCTCTCAATGATTGGGGTCGAAATATTCGAACCTCACCTCCAATTTCTTCTCTCAAGTCACCAATAAATGCCCCCAGTAGAGCTTTCTCGAGCCACACTCGAACACGAGTTGAGTGTCTTCAAATTCTTGTTGATATTCTCGAACTGTTCCTCTTTGTCGTATTTTTGAGAGGGCTTCCTCATAGTCAGTAGGTCCAAATCGTGTGCACAATTCGTTTACAAACGCATCCCATGTCACATCTCCGTAAGTTTGTTCCAATCACTAGTATCATTGTATAGAAGGATGCCAACGCCACCTTTTGATCGGGGGTTGTCCCTTGATACTTGAAAAATTGCTCAACTTGATTGAGCCACTCACTGGGTTCAGTTCCCGAATTTTGGTCAGAAACAAACCAGTAAAGAATGCATTCAAAATTCGGGACAATTCCCTCCCTCCTAAACGTACTTAATTCACCATGTTCCTAACTGCATGTAGCTGCAGAATTGCAGTTTATCAGTTGACTGTAATGAAACAGGTCCTGTTTCTACCACGCCTCATCTCCTGTTTCCACATCCATCTCCGTGTTTCTATCCAGACTCGAGTCGTCCTTAACTGCTGGGTCACGGTGAACTTGGGTACCATGCCTTAGTCTCAACTCAGGGTCACTGAGCTCAGATGTTCCTGTGGGCAAAAGAGTAGGACTGCAACAATTTACATCATAACCATCTAATGGGGTCTCCATGGTATGTATCCCATTTACACGTGCATTTTAGCTTAAAACTTTGGACATCCCATGAGATTATTATGACCATCAGATCAAGCTGGAACTGAAGCCACATACAATCAACACTGGAGCTTCCAGATTATGAGATGTAATACTGTTAAACCCCAGTTGCAATTTATCATAGATATGGATATCAAGGTCACAAGCATCGATGGAAAGAAAGTATGAAAAGGCTATGGCATTTCAATCCAACAGTAGATTAAACCAAATGTCGATGTGGTATGTATCCCATTCAGGGATGCATCTTAGCTCAAACATAAGACCTCCCCAGTAAATGATATTTTAAATTTTGAATAGTAACGCTTACTCAAACCTGCAACCTTGTGATTTTGAGAATGAACAATGATGGAAAACAATGAACAAAAAAGGTTGCTTGCAAGTGGGTAGTGGACTGTGAAAGTGAACTTGATAAAAGAAAACAAACTCAGCAACTTGGGAATATTTCAATCCCATAGACCATATCCTTCATGTCATTTCATCAGCTCCATTAATCTTCAAATATATATACAATATCTAGGAAATTCTAGTTGGTAAGATTTTCCAATAATGAACCACATCACATAGTTGTTTGGCAGACCCATAACAAAATGCAAGCTCAAAAAGACAGAACATTCATAAGGAATCCTCATAACAAAACATACAGATCAATGTTCTGATATTGAAGCAAACATCAATGGATTGGAAGATTCAAAAGAAGAAGATGATAGGTTCTCCACCCACTTTTTTTTGAAATCTTTCTCACAAGAAGACATATCCCAACAACTAGTACATAGATCCACATTCTTATATAACAGTGTATATGTGAGAAAACTTGCAAGAAATGGCCACTTAATCCTACATTCCTTCCAAAGTCCTAATTCAAATCAAATAAGAAGTCAACCACGTAAAATGATTTGTCAAAACCAAATACGAGAATGGATAGGATAGACACTGAGGGAAGAGTGTTTTAAGATATTTGGGCATATACATGTTAGACCAAAAACATCTCCAGTGTGAAGAAATGAGGCCACAAATGGATGGTAATGAGAGAAGGGGGTTGCCTTCAAGGAATTGGATTGATGGAGTAAGGGACAATATGGCAGATTGTGGCGTGAAACAGAACGTATTTTTTTATGATAGAATAGACACCTAGAACTAAAAAGGCTGGCCCCATATTGATCGCAAAGGCTATGATGATGAAGATAATACGCCTATCTTGTACTTCAGAAATGTATCTTTAGCCATTGCACATTCTGTTTGGCTAGACACCAATAGGACTTCTAAAGACAAAGCTTCATCTGGAGAAGTGGTGCTTCACAATATCAAATCAAACATCATTCAATGGGCTATGGTTTTGGAATCTTTCATCTGATTTCCAGTAAAACGGCTCTATGGTAGCCAGGTTGCAATATCAAAGTGTTTTCCTTTCTTTCCATTCCATGTTACGTAAAATATTTTCTTGTCTGGACTTCAAGACATCTCCTCAGTGGGCTTGTCTATCGTTTATATACTCTTCAATAAAATTTTACCTATTATCACTCTTTAACAATAAAACCACCACAACAACAAAAATAAGCCTAACTCTAGAGAATCATCAACACAACTTTCTTTAAATAGAGAGAGAAAAATCAGCAAATAATAGAAATATCATTTAGGCAGGCCATTAATACACTTCCGACCCCATTGCTTGGGTCTAATTCTGTGTGATTTTGGAGCTGGTAAAATCGGCTTGAACTTTATTCCAAGTTTCATGAATATCATTGTTATCTGACACGTTTCAATTGTAAGATAGACCCTTGTCAACTTACCTTTATGGCTCCATCATACCCAAATATTTCAACATGGACAACTTTCTATATCGCACCAAATCTGATACCATTTTGTGTAGAATATGTGTTATTGCCGCATCCATGGTATTTTTTTTTCAAGTTAATCTATTGCTTCCTTCAAGGACACATTTGTGACGACCTGACCCTACCCATCACAATATTATCAGCTTTGGACCCCACCTGACTCTGTCATGTCACACTGACAGGCAAGTCACACTAGTAGAGAACCCCCACAATCCGAGTATTGAACTATGCTTTGATACTACTTGTGACGACCCGATCATACCCAACACAATATTGTCCACTTTGGACCCCACCTGGGCTCGCACGGATTTGCCTTAGGCTCTGGCCCACCAAGCCAGGCCCAAAAGGCCTTGTGATGGGAAGGGGCTTGCCTCCTCAAATCTCCACTTAACACCCAGCGCTGCTCGCCGATGTGGGACTCTTCCCACACACCAGCAGCAAAGCTGCTTGGGTGTTACACCATCAGATTAAACAATTGAAATGAATCGAAGCCTTAGAGCCTATCTAGGAGAAAGTTAAATCCTAGAACTCAAATTGGACATCTTTTCAATTCTATTTGATTCTAAATCGATGAATGGGAACAGGAGTAAGAGGCGAGTTTATGAATTGTGCTGGGACATTTGGATTCTCAGAGGATGAACAGCCACCACTGTTTATTATCATAAAGTGGGGCCTATCAATCTTCCAACATGTAATGGCTCGATTTAATTTTTTTAAAATAATAATAACAAACTATTTTTTTCATATTGGAAAAGCTTAAGGGTTGCTTGTGTGGGAGTTGGAGTGGGAGTATTTTCACTCCTCTAACGGGCTAGAAAGAGGATGGGGATTTCTTCATCGACGGATGGAAGGAGGAATGGGCAGAGTCATAGTTCCGATATGAGGGTATCGGAGCTCCAACACTCAAGCAACATCGGATACTTGACCATTGGAACTCCGATGCAGCGGAAATGGGTTGATATACAACCCTCATTCTGCCCGAGAAAGATCATATTCACCTTTTCAAAAAACCAGAGACTCGCTCGAAAAACCCTTCCATGCCCCTTCTTCAAGCCCATGGTGGTGGCATGTGTAGGATTGAGTGAGAAACCTCTCCAAACCCCTTCTCATCTTGGATTCTTTCCCTCTTCAGGTAATTTTCTTCTCAGATCTAGTTTTCCTGTATATGTTGGTTGTTGTTTGGGCTGAAGAATGGGGATTTGAAGATGGGATTTTGGAAAGTATATTTGGAAGGATGGGTTAACTAATTTGGGAGCTTGTAGTTTGGGAAAATGGTATGGATTCAAAGATGGGTTGGAAATTTGTGAAATTGGGAAAGAAAATAGGTTTTCCTCTTGCATGTGATACATAGAAATGAACTAACCTTGAATCCTAGCATTAGGAGATTTAGTGTTAAATTTGACTTAGAGTTGGGAAAAATGGAGACATTCTCTTCATTTGGGAGAAATTGGAATTCCACTTAGTAAGTGGGAACCCATGAGATGAAATTGGGTTTATATAAACTTTGGATTTTGAATTTGATAAGGTTACCCAAACTGAATTAATGGAAGTGTTGGAGTTTGGGAACATATTACCCCAAGTTACCTCAATTGGCCCCATTTACTTAAATTGGGAATGAGAAAGTCTTAGAGAATGTGGGTTACTACCCGAACTTAGAGTTAAAGCCCCAACTTTTGAGTTGTGAATTTATAAAAGTCTATTTTGTGTGTGTTTCTAGAACCGCTCCTAACCCCTCCGGCCCGATTGACCGCTAGCCCATGGGAAAACCTACTATTTCTCTAGAGCTGTAGGTGAGGGAAACTCTACTTGAGCTTGGTCGGTTAGTAATAATCATGAATTCCATATGTATGTTATGCTAATGTATGGTATGTGTCTATATAGTGATATATTGTAGAGAAGGTGCTTGCATGGTTTGAAGTATACATGAAAAGATGAAATAGAGAAAGGAAATTAATTTTGTAGTGGTGAAAGGAAGGGCAATGGTTGGGAAGTGCTAAATGTATGACAAATGATCTATGGCCATGACTATGTATAGAAGTGCACGCAAGGGACGTGCCACGCATTGTATGAGATGCAAGACGTGATAGCCCCTGAGTAAGGGCAGGACTGCACGTAGAAGTGCACGCAAGGGATGTGCCACACATGGGGGGAAAAGTAGACTAATACATGAGAGGATGAAGTGATTATGATTATTGGAAAAGTTGGAGCACATACCCCTAATAAGTAATGCGAATGGTGGAATTTGATAGTAGTAACATCTATGTGCTTGTTAAATGATCCATACTTTCATTGTAATGTATGTGTACTAGCTGGTAGTCTTGCTTTCTTCTATGGTTATTATTATTATGCACTTACCCCTCACAGATTCAGGTAATGCTGCGGAAAGAGGGTCCCACGGTCAAGATTAGAGAGATGCGAAGATACTCTAATTACGTTTTGTATTTTGAAGTGAAGATGCACCCAACTGGATATCTTATATTTGCGTTTTGGGTTAATGTTGTGTAAACTTATGTTTAAGATGTAGTTTGGATGCCTTAAGCCAAATCATATGTAAATAGACACTTTAAGAATGTTGTTGGGACTGTATAAATTTATGTCGAACTTGGTATGGATTTGAGATGAATGTGATAAGTAGAAAGTTAGAATGGAGATGTGATAAGAAAATGAGACGAGAGGAATTTTCAAAAGTCCTAATTATAGGGGAGACTCTGCCGAAATTTTGGTACGGTCCTTTGGGCCTCTTTAAGACCTGAAATGGACAGATTCTCTTATATCTAACTTTTCTTATCTGAGAACATCATAATCATGTACAGAGTGTATTTGAAAATAAAAAAATCATGCGCCTTGGTTTCGGGCCGTGACACAGCACCACCATGATTTGAAACCAATCAATAAACCACAGCTCTCCACTCATAATGTGTCCCATTAGACGTGGCAACAGTTTTAGTCACGTCTTATTCAGACCAGGTTTATTTCGGGATCAGCCCTATTTTAGGTCCTGTAAAACAAGTTAAGTTGGCTTGGTCAATTTTGAGTTTGAGTCAAGTCAGGTTACCTATTTACCTACGGAGACTTAACAAAACAACAACCATTTCAAATATGAAAAAAAAAAAAGAATCAAAAGCATAAACCAAATAACAGAAAAAGATTGAGAGGCCATGGAGTTGCAAAATTATAGAATGGAAAGTGCAATTCTGCTTCTCAGTTTCAAACAGCTACAAAAGTAAGAACAGAGAGAGAAGAAAAATAGCTGCAGATGGAGAGGAGGCATTGGTCACCAGCAGTTGTCCTTTAATTGGTATCCATGGGATGGGAAGCTTCATATATGTGTAGTTAATGAAATCAACTTAGTTTTTTTTTTTTTTGAATGGAAATGAAATCAACTTGGTTTCATGCAGTATTTGGTTATAACATAAGTAATACAAGTCATTGATTCAAGTCCAGGCAAAGCAAATTATCTTTTGGTAACATAATTGCACGTTAAGATTGATGTGTGGTGTATCAAGAAAAGACAGACTATGGGGGAAAAAGGTGCATTACAGAAATTCTAAAGGTTGCTCCGATGGAAAAAAAGAGGCTACATAGGTTAAGATAGTTTCAGCACACATCCATAGTCGACCAAAAACAGCCTAATAGAAAGAGTCGAAAGATTATAAGTAAAAGATTCGAGGTGAAGGGGGGCATTATTCAAGGCATGGATTGAGGTGGTATGACATGATGGTTGTATTTGGATGAGGAGAACTTCGAGTAGGAGATTCTACTAAGAAATTAGGAGAACCTCTGCCCTTTAAAGTTCTCTTGAGATCTCATTTAAATTAATTTTCTGGATGCTGTTAAGTAGAGAACTTAACAACTTCGAAGGACCTAATCAAAAGGACACATGGGTTATACCTTGATTTTTTTATTTAAGAACCCTTAAGAAAAAAAATCCAGTGAGATTGAAAGACTTGATGGCTACAAGTGGACCAAATTTCAACCCAAAAATTAAATCCAAGCCACTTGATCTTAGTGGTCAAAATCACCATGCATCTTTAGAGGTAAAAATGCTTGGTAATATTTGACCACTAAAGACCAAGTGGCTAAAATTTGGATTTGAACCAAGATTTTGTCTACCAAAAGTTCATTTAGTGAACTTGCAACCCCATGGTTAGTTTTGTATTTAGATAAAAAAAAAAAAAAAATTAAAAAAAAAACAAATATAACCAGCTAGAACTCAAGTGA
The DNA here is from genome assembly GCA_013350335.1 of Chimonanthus salicifolius. Lineage (NCBI taxonomy): Eukaryota > Viridiplantae > Streptophyta > Magnoliopsida > Laurales > Calycanthaceae > Chimonanthus > Chimonanthus salicifolius. The sequence continues at coordinate 8,719,826 of CM023533.1, read as the reverse complement.
TGGTTGCACAAATGAACAAGTTCTCATCAGCTACAGATGACATTCTCCAAGCAAAGGTGGAGAAGGTCATCCTCTCCTAGATAGGGATAAGTTTCGCTGTAAGTGGGCGCAGGGGACACTTGAACAAGAGAAAGGAGGGGAAGATGAGGTTTTCTGCCTCTCTTCCCCTCAGCCAAACACAGCCATCATGATGATTGTTTGGTGAGGAGAACATGATTGTGGATGGGGCTTGAGTGGAGAAATAGAACTCAGAAAGATAGCCCTAAATAGATGGCAGAAGGCTCTAATGATTATGATGGCTTTATGTGAATATATGGACATGCAAATCATGTACACTTTATGATATAGCATATAATACTAATGAATGAAAAACAAAAAATGAACAAAATTCATCTGATTCAAGTAATGCTGGAACTTGTAAAACATTAAAGAGAAAATAAAAGTGCATACCTTCTTCCACTCCACCTTGGGAGGAGGAGGTTCACGATAGAAACTAGGCATGGGTGTCGCTTTAAAAGTCAAGTTCTTCCTAAGCTGCTTAATCTCGGCCTCTTGAGTTTCCTATACGATGATACAACATTAAAACATGAAAATGCAACTCCACATACCAACAAATTCCATAAGGAACCATTCCAGGTATAAAATCAACATGTCAATGGCATAACCTTAGTTTTGGCCTGAATAGTAGTTTTCTCTACTTCCTGAGCATGAATCTTTTCCTCGAGCTTAGAGAAAAACTGGTCAACAAATAAGACAAGCTGTCAGTTAATTGAATGCAGAGAACACATGAAACAACTACATCCAACAGGAGAAAAATAGACAAACCTCTTTTCTTTTTTCAGCTCGTTCATCACACTTAAAACTGAAGCCATATGCTGGAGTTGCACCCATTCTTCGAGGTTTTGAAGCTACAGAAGAAGGGCTTCTGAAAATAGCTTAAGGATAATCAAAACCATCCATGTGTTAGATATGTCATGGAATCCAATAATCTTAAAAAGCAAATTTAAGTTAAAAGGATACGATGGAGCAAAATGAGAATGTTCTTCAACTTTATTAGGACTTCCTCGTTTCAGGGGTTTCAGATCTTTTATCTGGTCTCTGCAATAAGATGGTGATTTTTTCAAATGGGCTGAGATGTCAATACACTTAACAGGAATAGCATTACAGGTTAGGTACTGTTTGAAAGAACATTAGACACCATGTCCCTTCTTCCCCTAGAATAACATGATAACCACTAAATGTAAAAGTAAAAACTACATAAAGACATACTTCAAGTCTTCAGTCTGTGAAGCATCAATTTTGGAAGTAACTGCTCCAGACTTTCCAGGTGACTGTTAAAGAAGAAGAACATTTTAGTCACTGGCAGAAAAACAGGAATTGCGAAAAAAATGTTATCATGATTTTCAATTTTAGTACACTTATCATAATATATTTATAAAAAACCCTTATATGCAAGAAACATTACCTTGGGATTCCCAGTAGGACTTGGTGCACTTGTTGTTCTCTCAGTTTTGCCTGGATCAACAGTTACGTTAGCCTCAACAGACTGTCTACCATTAATCGACCCCCTATCAGTCAAGAGGGGAAAATATGCTTAGAATAGTAAGCTGAATTAACTGTACCATTTAAAACAGGATCTGCATCTGGTTGCTTCCCGTCTTTGTTCTTTTTCACCCACGTTGCCACAACATGTTTTGGGCTTGAAGGCTTTTCATTCCCAGAAACTAAGTTCTTACTCTTCACTTCACCCTTCTGTAATTCGAAACACTACACTTGATCAGTATCTTCTCTCTTTTTTTTTTCCACGTTGAAAACAAGGACAATGAGGTGCAACTAACACCAAGCAGTCATTTGCTATGCAGTAAATTAGATGAAAAAAGTAGCGACCTTAGGAACAGTTGAATGTTTGCTTTCCTTTTCAACAATGACTTTGTCTTTAGCTTCAGCAATAGAGGATTGATTTGCTTCACCCTCTTCCAAATGAGCTTTGCTATTTGAATTCCCATCCACTTGTGCAGCCTCTGTACCATTGTCAGGAGTCCCATTTATTTTATCCAATGCCAAGCCTTCACCATCAGGCATCTGAAGCTTCTGAAGAGCGTCATTTGAACGATCCATCTTGTCCTCGTCAGCTACAAGAATTTCGGTATCCATTGGACACTGAGGATATGACAACATAAGTAAAATATTCTCTCTTTTTTCCAATAAAACATCTAGAGACTAATACAAAAGATAACTGGTTAACCACTATATTATCTTTATCATGAGTTAAGGGAAGAAATGCAACTTTTGCAAGCTACTATTAAGAAAAAGAATCTCCATAAATCCATACTATTACCATGATGTATCTCAGTCAAATGTGCAAGTCTTAAATTTAAAAACCTTCCATTAATAGTAAATCATCTTGATGATGACCAGAAAGTAGATGCTAAATCCCAAAAGTTACATGCTAATAAAATTTCGAATGTACTAAGAATTACAAAAAAGAAATGTAGTGTGTTTGGTGGAGGAGAAACAAGTCAAAGAATTTAGTTCTCCAAGGAACTGTTTGTTCTCTCTGGATGCGGCACTTAGAAAATTCACCTTCCTAGCAACAAAGTTCTGCTCTAAGTGAAAAGTTCTCTGCAAGGGTAGAGAAATCACAAGTTCTCCACATGTGGCTACCTCTCCCATTCAAATCTGCTCCTATAAACAAGTTTTGTAACTTCGTCTTAGTAAAAAAGAAAGGAGTTCCCAGATTCTACCAAATAGGAGAAATGCAAAAGAGAATTCTAGTTTTCAAGTTCCCCACCTACTTTTTTTATTTTTTAGAGTGCCAAGTTTGCTATCTACTTAAGAATCCCCACTTCAAGTTCTCTAAGAAACTCTACTTTTAAGCTCTCCTCGTCCAAAACTAGCCCTAGAATTTTTTCCCCCTTTTAAAACGATACAGAGGGATTGAGTGGGAACCTTGCGATTGCAACAATGAGGCCTACTTCACAAGGTTGTCTAGAGGAACATTACAGCCACTCAGAGGATTTTTCTCTGGCAATATAAGAGATCAGTCCCTGAGAATTTGAATACCGACAAAAGAAAGAGGCTGATAACTAAAGAATACTTTCAGCAAGGGTTTAACTATTTCAAGTGAATCAAAATGAAAAAATTCAATTCAGTGTGTCATAACATAAAGACTTATATAAAAAGCATTCAAGCCAAAAACATCATATTTATGGGAAAAGTCCACATCTCTTTTTTCTAAGTAAACAAGTAGAACCTTGAACTTCCCCATCATACAGAAAAAGATAGCTTTTATCAGTTCAAGTGTAATCTTCGCTTGGCAACTCAGTTCAAGTGTAATCTACTTATCAAAAACAATCAATCAAAAGGGTCCAGCAATAGGAAAAATTAAGATTCATATCAAATTTGCAGCACTCATTGAAGCATGAGGATAAAATGTTTACAAAGTAAATTTTAACATATTTGCATCATTAGGCAAACATTCCAAGGGATCACATGAGAACTTCAAATATCAATTAAAAAAAAAAAAACAACAACAATAAAAACAGCAAGATCTAATCAATATCTGAAACATTTTAGAAAATAAAGAAAAAAAAAAATTCTCATCCATGTACCCAAACAGAGCTTAAAGGTCTCACTTTTTGGGCACAAACTGAACCATTTTCTACCTTTGATATATCCACAGAAATCCACCAAAGAATAAATCCGTGCACGCAAATGCTGCTTCTTCAACATCATCATGACCACGTTAAGAGATTAGAGACCCTACAGCTCTCACTTTTAGGGAAAAACTGCAGAGTCTCTGGTGTTTAATTGCTGAAGTTGAAGAGCAGAATAAATCAACAGTTCGTAAAAGATGAAATCAATCCAGAAATGCTTATTATAACTACAATAATAATTCTTATCATCATCATTAACAGAACAAAATGCTCAGAGCTCTCATTTTTTAGGGCAACATCATCACCAACTTCTAGCCTTCTGATCTCTTAAGAATCATACTCAAAGTTTGGATGGATGGAAATGCAGGCACTTTCCTGGAAATATAATCAATTTTAAAACTTAAAAAAAAAAAAAATAGAAAAGAGGTTTAAACACTATTTGTTAAACAATGGATACTTCGCAGTGAAGAACATAACAGATCCGCAAAAACTCTTATTCTCCACAATTATGATCATCACTACTGCTACTGTGATTACAATCAACAACAGAGAAGAAAAAGAATGACAAGCTGACATCCAAACGACTCCAAACACAAGAAGGAGAGAAAGAAGAAAAAGGAGAAAAATGTGTAAACTGATTCACATTGCACAGATCTAAACCAGAAGAAAGAATCGATTTCATGGCATTAGGAGAAAGCTTGAGATTTCTGGGGAAATGGGAGCGAATGGAAGTGGATTTGCTCACCTCGGATGGATTGAAAGCATCAGAAGACGGTGAGAGGGATCGAAGGATCTGAGATCTCGGACGCCATCATTGTACGGACACGCTCCGAAGTAAAAGAGAAGGGAAGAGGAGCGGAGAGAATGAGAAGAGTATATTCAGTTATTTGTCGCTCCTCTGCTTTTTTACCCCCTTTTGATTTGATTCCTTCGTTTGATTTTGAACGAAAAATGAGAGAGGGAGACGGTTATACGGTTTTTCGTATTCCTGTAAAATACGGGAATACGGTTTTTTACCTTTTCTTTGTTTTTTCTCCTGCTTGGAGTGATCTAGACCGTTGATAAGGTGGGCCACGTCTAATATATCTGATTTTAGACCCGGATGGAAGATGACTGACTTCAGAGTATGTAGCTTGCTGGACTCGTCGCTTCTATTGAAGGAGGAGAAAAGTTTTTTTATGGAATTTTTTAATAAGTGAATTTTGTGAATAGAAAATTTTCTAATTCATAATTGTTTTGTATTCTGGTTAATAACTTTATAAGAAAATACAAGAGAAAAGAAAATTTATTCTGTTTTGTTTCTATTTTTTGAGAAAATCGTTTTTATAAAAAAAATTATAATGAAAATTTTATACATATTATTCAACAAGTGTTATGAAATCCAATCTCACACCCTTTTGTGAAAACTTGATATTTTAATTGTTTATGTTAAAATATTTATTTTTATTAAAAATAAACAAAGTAATACTTTAGCAAGAGAGAAGAACTTCTCTTTTTTCGTCGATGAATTTTCTTATATCTATTTATGAAAAATGGATTTTTTGAAAAAAAGAGAAAAATGTCACAGTTTTTATAGCCTTGGCAATGTGCTCTTATTCCATGAAGCTGCTTCTTTTCCATATTTTTTACTTTTATAATTGAAAATTAACAAGCAATCTCTCTGAAAGAGATACAACCATAGTTTCTTCTCCCTCTCAAAAAAAATAGATTTAGGCTTAAGAAATATAAAGAGGAGAAAAGTGAGCCCTCCTTTTCCTTTTGTTAGTAAATACCAAAAAAAAAATAGTTTGTTTTCTCCTCACTTAAATTTAGCCAATGAAGTTCTTAAATAAGATGGAGGAGCTATAGTTTAGAACTCTTTACAACGGGATCTCCAAGTAGTGCTGAAAACTTGGGTGGGTGAATCAAGTTTTGATAAACACAATCAAACTTATATAAAAAATGGTTAAGTCCAGCTCAATCCAAACTGACTTGATAATCCGAATTGTAGAACCCAACCCAACATGACCTATAACTCTAGCATCTAGCATGATTTGAATTGGCCCAACCATTTTTTAGCCTAGATTAAAAAATACATTGAATTTGATATAAATCTATAAAATAGATGGATATCTTTGAAAATGCTTATTTTAATTTAAAATTTTCTAATTTTAAATTCAAATATCTATGTTTTAGCTTAATATTAAAGAAATAAAATTTTATTTAAAAATAATTTTTATATTTAAATGATCGGTCTTAGTCTAGCTGACCTTATAATAACGAGAGCCAGAGAGAACTGACAGTGAGAGACGATAGAGAATCGGAGAGGATCGAGAGCAGAAGAGGACAAATCTTAGAAAGGATCGAGAGCGAAAGAGGACCGAGAGTCAAGGAGAGAGAGATCAGAATTGTCAATCGCATGGCGTTAATAGAAGAGGGATCATCATTGCCGATCGATGGAGTGAAGACTCAAGAATGGTCGTCATCGTTAAAGGAGGGACTAGGACTAATGACCGGGGAGAGAATAAAGAAGCCACCGTCGTGGAGGAAGGGAACACTAGGACTAGGAACCATCACAGGAGGGAAGACTGGGACTAGAGCTGAAGAGAGAGAGAGAAGTTGGCACGGTCGAGGGAGGGAATAATAGGACGAGGAGGCAAAGAGAGAATAAAGAAGTAAATTTGGGGCTAGTGCATTTGTGGAATATCAAACACGAAAACCTCGAACTTATGTGTTCATTTAAAACATGGGTCAGTTGGGTCATTTAAAACATTGGCCAGTTGGGTCAAGTGGATCGATTTTACAAAGTTTGAGTCTAACTTGACTCAAATTTAATGCTAATTTTTTATTTCAACCCAAAATTTACAAATACATAATCTAACCTACTAGTTTTTACGAGTTGAGCTAAAACCTAAGTCAAGTTTCACCCTTATCTCCAAGTGTGAAAATTTTGTAGAGTTACCTTCAAGCATACAACTCAATTGGTTGAAAATATTTTAAATTGATGGTTAGACATGTTCATGAGTCGAATTTGGGTCGAGCGTTGCCAAAAAGCCTGAGCCCGTCTAAAGCCCATCATATTTCTAAAGGCCGATACCAAGCCCATCTGATAAAAATATATAAAGTCTAAGCCTACCATTTAATGTCCGTTTATTATAGTTGGTCACATGGTCATCAGGTATTACTATTTTAATTTTTAATTTTTATTTTGTAATTTGAACGTATAGATTAAAATTAGGTTTAAAGATCTATTGCCAATTAAAATTTTAGTTCAAAACTCAATTGTTAGCTACTTGATCTTATTAGTTAAATTTGAGGGATGTCCTTGAATAATCAACACCCGGTGATTTTGAGTTTTTGACTGCTAAGATGAAGTGCCTATAAATTTAATTTTGGGAATAAACTTTAACAAATGTTAGATCTTCAAGCCTAGTTTCAATTTCTATAGTTATATTTTTAATTTACAAAATAAAATTTTAAAAAGAAAAATGGTATGAGGTATGACTTTGCTATATATGTGTATAATATTAAAGCAATACATGGGCCTAAGAGCCTGACGGTCTTGACAGACTTGAAGTAAAAGTAAAGATGTTTGTTCAAATCCATTTATTTAAAGTTGAGTTCAAATGGTTGTAATTCGGATTTAGATAAATGACTTGAACATCTTAATAATCATTAAAAAAAAGTGTAAAATAAAAATGGAGTCATGATGGATTGAAATTCAATTTACAGCAGTCCTACAAAATCTCAAAGATCTCTCAATAAATACGTTGTTAGTAGAAGCTAATAAGATATTATGTAAAACTTTGTGTTGAAGCATGTTTGTGCAAAAAAGTGAAATAATTGTGACGTATTTATATAAAACTCTTTTGGAGTTTAATTTGCGCCTATTCATATAAACAATAAAATGGTTGGATAAGATAGAATTTTTATTTTTATTAAATAGATAAAATCATATTTATTTGAAGAAAATATACATCTATTGGATGCCTTTCAAATATTAGTTTGGCCACGTTTAAGTCTCTTTATTGGTTCATGTTTTGACTGAAGGTTTTCTTTTTTATTCTTAATGAAAATATTTTTTAATAAAAAACCCTTCAACTAGTATAACAATAATAATAAAATCTATTCGATTAAATAATATGCTCTTGAATGAATGATCATGACAATCATATCAAAATTGTATTAAATGTGCAATTGACATCTATCAATTTTCACATCATTTAACATAAATGTGACTAGTTTACATGGGTCATCGACTATTAAGGTAATACCTTTAGTTGTACTGGAAAATTCCCTCCATATAAATATTAATGTTACTTATCACTTTACATGTTTGATTGGTTGGTTATCTCCACTTTTTTTGAGAGGTCTCATCTTCGATCCATCAGGATACCTTACCCAATTCATAGTGCTTGTGGGTGGTGTCATAGATTCAGAGATTTTTCAATGATCATGGGTATACCACAAAGTGGGGTCTAGTGGATTTTCACCATTTCAAAAATAAATATTTCTTTTAGTTATGTTCCTCACAACATACCTTTTAAGACGTACTCTAGCTTAGTGTTTTAAAAATTGAATAAAATCCCACTACTCTACTTAATTAAGCATAAATCAGTTCTTAAGGTGGTAAAATTCTTAAGAAGATTCAATTTATCCAAAAAAATTAGTACAATTTTTATTTATTTTTTCTCTCTTTCATCTTTCATTAAATATGTCAATTATGATTGGTTGACAACTGACCCGTATTAAAAATGAGTTGGAGTCTTCAAATGAATTGAGTTACCCGCAGAATAAAAGATGGTAGAAACAAATTGGACCAAAAAGCAGAAATCCAAATTTACTATAATATAGATGAGTAAGATTAAGTCTCAATTTACCCAATGTTGAGTAACTCAACTGATTATTTCTCGATTCAAGAAACAAGAGGTCGCTAGTTCTAGTTTTAGCGGCATAAACTGGATGCGTTCTGTGTAGGTGTGGGGCGCTCTCCTAGGGGTTTATAGGGGGCCTTGGCTCATAGTTCCCCTCGATTATTAAAAAAAAAAAAGAAAGATAAATCTCAATTTGACCTATCCACCAAAATTGCAACTCTAGTTTATATTTTTCATTTTATATATATAACTTGATTCTTACTCTTTTAGCATTTTGAACTAGCAAATCTTCATTACTACTTCTCACTGTAGCATTTTATTGAGCTGTCATGAGAGAATCAATCGTACCTGTCATTTCTTAATTTTCTTTATTTGTTATTTCTACAATTAGCTATCATTGGCTCATTTCATTCATTATATGATGGTCTCAAAAAATTAATTAATATTTTGGCTGAAATATCTGATTAAGATTCAAATGATTGCCAATTTTGTTTGTAAAATATGGGAAAATAAATAAATATGCTGACTCTTTCCTTTTTTATTTCCCTTCTTTCCTTTCCAAATAAGTATTATCTTAACTCTCTTCACTTATTTGAAGAAAACTGCTAAAGGAAAAAAAGGGGTTTCACAGGGGGCATTTTCCTTAAATAAATGATGATGAGATCGGTTCATTTACTCTAAAAATCAAATAAACGATAATTAATGTGAGGATTTTAAAGAAATTTATTTAGTTATATATATTATTTTAATTTAAATGAATAAAACAGACAACTAAAATAAAGTTTTTATTAGCTGTTTATTTCATTTGCTTAAATCAGATAACAAAAATATTTAAATGAATTTTATTTTTATAATTAATATATTTGTAATTTCTACTTTAATTTAGTGGATTCAGTGGAGTAATGTGTTTTATAGGAATTAGAATCTAAGTAATAAGAACAAATTTATTCTCTTGACTTAGTTATCTTAGTGTTTTTTTTTTTTTTTTAACAGTGTGTGACTCAGACATGGCATGATCATCATCAGCTAATAGTGACTAAGACATAACAAAATGCTCTAATTCTAATTTAAAACTGATAAAATAAAATTATAAGTAAATGATACTGAAGCAGATATTCGAGTATGTGCCTAATATTTGAGAAACTCTTCTTAGATATAAGTTAAATTTTTAGTATTATTTATTAATTTACATATAAACTCAAAGGAGCTGGAATGATAGCCAGAAACCGCTTCAAGAAGTGAAAGTCTTGAATTCGATTCTCATGGGTACGTATGGATAAAGAGATTTGCACATTCTTCTAGAATTAGTCGAGTGCTTAAAGAGGCATGTACACCTTGGTCATAAAAAAATATATATAATATTTTCTGATGTTCGACTCACACCTTTTCAAAACTGAAAACTCTAACCAGGTGTCTGAATATCGGCTGATACGAATTGTATCGGCCGATATGTCGAAATCATGATGCGGCTGATACCGGCCGTTTTTGTAAAAAAAAAAAAAATTAAGGAGAGAGAAAAATATCGGTTGATATATGGGCCGATACCCTTTTTTCGACTCCTGACAAAACTGAGTTGAGAGAAAAAATGAGTTCTAATTACTTGGTTTTAATTCATACAATACAAAATTACTTTACTGGTTCCACTGAACCCACTAAATTAAAAAAGAAATATATATTAATTATAAGAAATAAATTTCATACAAGTGATTTTTTTTTTTCATTTGATTTAAGCACATGAAATGGACGGTTATTTTCTCTTTTCTAAAATTATTTTGAAATTAATTAGAAATCTGGACTCTCAAATTGAAAGTAGCCATAATGATCTACAAGTAGGCCAAATTTAAACTCGAAAACTCAATTTGTATCAACTTGATATTAGTGATCAAAGTCATCAAATATCTTTAAACTTTGAATACATGACTCACCATCGGTTATTTTGACTAAAATCAATCAAATTCTATTTTTAAAGACTACAAAATATTAGAAATTAAAAGAAAAATTAAATTATGTAGAATTTGGGGAGCCTTCTATTGCTTCACATATTCAATCAAGATTTTTTTTAATAAACTACATAATGAAATATTTTATTTTCTTATACGCTTATTGTTTCAAACCATGTAAAGGTCGTATAAATATAAATATGGTTGTGATTATTTGTATTCTACCCCTTGTGACACATTTTAACGGGCGAAACTAGTAAATACGTTCATGTTTTGTGGGTCCAAGCAAAAGTGCTCCATCTGTAATTTACCTAAGTATTAATTCAAATTATTGAATTTATTATGTTTTTTTATTATAGATCCAACTTTTTTATATATATCTTTATCATTGAATTGATCATAAAAGATAAGAATATTTATTCAATAGTTTAGATTTATCTTAAAAAAATTAAAAGTAAAATATTCAATGAATTTCATTTTTGACAACTTAATATCATTATAGTAATTTATAATCTTCATAATTATAGAATGAAATCCAATATTATAACTTAAATGGTTACTTCTCGCTTTAAGAAGCCAGAGGTCGTTAGTTTGAATGCTAGCCGCATAAATTAGAGGCGTCGTATGTGGGTGTGGGACATTCTCTCGAGAGGTTTAGGGGGGACTTGCCTCGTGGTTCCCCTCGTTTCATCTCAAATATAAACAATGTATTTTTTGTTTTTTGAATTTACGTGTGGGAAACTGTGGAATATCCAACGTACCCCCACGAGTGGACCCTTACCTCTAAGGCACACCAAAGTTAGGCCATGGGGGCTCGAACCCGTGACCTCCAGTTTCCTGAGACGGGAGGTAAACAATGTGTTAAAAAATGGTGAGCGAATCATATCGGTCGATATGTCATGCTGGTGATACGATATACATTGGCCACTAAATGGTTGATATATAAGGCATTTTCTCATTTACTTTTTCAATTTTTAGAAAAATTTAGAAAGTTTATTTAAGAATAGAGAAAAATAGAAAACTTAGTATGAATCATTTTGGTTAAGAAAAGGATATTTTTGTAGAATTTTAGATCCTTGAGAGTCGAAATTTCAATATGAACAAAGTATATCCTAAATAATTTAAAAAAAATAAATATTTTAGAAAATAAAACACCAATGCGAGAAAATTCTAGTATGAAATTCATGTTCTCTAGTATCCTACAATAATGTGTGTCTTCTATTACAATTTCATTAACTTTTGTTGCAAAAAAATCTGAATTTCATGAAATTATTGGTGTTAGAAACCATGACATAATAACATTCTTGAGGTAAAACTCACTTTAAAAAGTTAGCCGTTGAGAGAATGGCTTATCAAATTAACCGATGTGAGACTTTTGTCACTTATTGGAATATTAGAAAAATCACAAAATACTCTAAAAACTATGCCAATCACATTAAATGCTTGTCATTTAATTCCATTAACATTTTTGTAATGTTTCTTTAATTTTTCCCATAATAAGTCTCAAAATGGGAGTTATCTTAGAAAACTCAGATTTTATGAAATTTTCAGGAAAAAAAAACTTGGACAACCATAAAAACACCCTAAAAACTATATTAATCTCATTAAAACATCTCCATTCAAAGTCAAGAGAGTAAAAATTCAAAAAAAATGATGAAAGTAACTCGAAATTGACAAATCTAAACAAAAAAACTGTAATGGACAAATTAGGGGTACAGTCGATATATATCGATTTTTCAGTGCCGATCTATATCGGCCGATACGTATTGTATCGGCCATACGAACTACTCATTGGCCTATATATCGGCAATATATCGGTTCGATATCGGCTGATATAATTAATATCGGTCTATTTAAAAAAAAAAAATTTAAAACGGTTGTGGGCCCGGGTTGATATCTCGACCGATATCGGACCAATAACTGCCTAGATATCGGCCGATATTTACATTTTCAATTTTTTTTTTTTGAAAAACCAATTTCCTTTTGGGTTATATATTTATTTTTTAATTCAGAAAAAAATAATAAAAAAATACCGATATTTACAAAAAAAAAAAAAGAGGAGAAAGGAATTTATCGGCCGATATATCGGCCCAGCCGAATTTTGCACCTCGGGGACAAATACCTTTGACACTTTAAGAACATGCTTCTAAACCTTCTTAAAATCATACCTAATCAAAGATTCAAATTGAAAAGCTGCCAGAACAACAATTTTCTAAAAAATAAAAAAATTAAATATTATCCTATTTTATACTTTATCGAACGATACTGGCCGATACATATCTGCTATTTAACGACTTATATTAGCCGATACACTGACTGTACGGTCAATAATTATGTATTAATCGATATGTGTCACCATATATAATAGTGATATATTGATCGCTATGGGTCAATTTTTATAGCTTAGCTTCATTCTACAGTGACATTAAAATATCTTTTAAGTCATTTGAAGGGGTAAAATTTCTCTTTTAAGGGATTTTCTTATTATTATAGAAGTGAATAGAATACTTTTCTTAATGGGAAAAAAGCACATGGGTTATTATTTTTCCATTTAAAGAAATTATTTAACTTTAATTTTAAGAGACTTTCGAGTAAGAGTTTTAAAAATTAAAACTATGTAGAAACGTATACATTGAGTTTTATGATGCATTCGTACCTTGAATTTTAAGTGCATGATATATAATACAATGCGAATGGGGCATAGGCAGGTTTGAATCGATTCCATTCAATAAATAAATTTTATTTTTTGACAAGGGAATGAATGACAAATTCGTTCTTTAATAACCATCATTTATTGAAGTTTCTCTCGTAAAATGAGGTATTGAGTTCAATTCACGCTCAAATCTCTCTACGCCACTTCCTATAGTGTTACTCTCCACCGCTTAAACGCAGTATATGTGTAGGGAGGTGCGCACATGCTCCAAAGAATTAATTAGATAAAATTCCCTATATGTGAGACGCTTGAATACATTTGATCATAAAAAAATATCCATCATTTATTAAATTTTTTATTAATTTAAAATTTTAAGTTTTACCGATAGATGGTGGATGTTACCTGACTCTATTATAATTAATACGGTCAAAGTCTTCATGATCACTTCCTTTCGTGTTAAAAAATACAATTTAATTTTATTCATTATTCAATGGCCACAATATAGATGACCATATTATGAATTTCAAAAAATATCAATATTTTAACTATTCTCTTTATAACATGGTATCCCCACTTTTAAGTTTTAATTGAAGATGAAACTTATCCTATTGAAAATGAGACCCACAAAGGGCAAATTGTGTGCTTATCAAATTTAAGATATTTACCATCTTACCCTCAATATCTTTAATGTATGAAAAATTTAGATAGAATCTTTCTAAAACCCCTGCGAATGAACCCACTGTCCTTAAAACACATTAAGATTAGACTATGGAGGTTCGAACTCACAACTTCTCATTTTCTGAGACGGGAAGCAACTAATTTAACTACACCATGTGAATTTTATTTTACTAATTTGGCACCATTTCAACTACTATATTTGAAATAACACGTAATAGAGAACTGATTTATTTTATTTCAAATAGTCAAATTTGTTTTCGGCTTATTTTGAAATACAAAAATTAATTGGTTGTTAAAATTCTTTTTCAAAATCATCATCCATTATTCCATTATTTAGGGTTTACCTTTTAAATTTGGTTTTCCAAGTTTTATTTTTTCATTTAACTATCGAAAATCATTTTGTATCAAAAAATTATCTTAGTATTGAAATTCGATGAAACCTATCTTGAATTAAAATTAACTAAAAACTAACTTAAACAAATCATCTAAGTATTATTCAAAAGTCACATAGATTCTATAGTTTATAAAATCTAACCTTATTTTAGTTTGACTGTATCACCTAAGTATATCACCGATACACCGATATTTGACTGTATCAATTTCAAACTAATATTTAAACCCTGAACAAAATTACTTTGACTATATTTTGATTTTTTTTTTTTAAAAAAAACTTCAGCTATAAAAGAAAAGGCCACTTAAGCGTATATACATAACTAAGTTAATTTCTTTAAAATCTTCATATTAATAATCATTTATTTGATTTTTAGACTTAATGAAACTCACCTCATCATTAAATGTCATGTATTTAAATTAAATTTTATGACTAAAGTAACTCAACTGGTTGCCTCCTGTCTCATGAAGTGGGAGGTTACGTGTTCGAACTCCCATGGTCTAACTTTGGTGTGTGTTAGGAGTAGTGGGCTCACCCGTGGAAGTTTTACGCTGGGTATCCCACGGTTTCCCACACGTAAATTGAAAAAAAAAATTATATTAAAAATTAGGATAATAATGAAAGAATGTATTGATGTAAAACAAAATGAGATTGATCTTAGGTATAAATGTCCTTTTACTGGTTGAGGTTTCTATTTTCTAGTGCTTTTCATCGTTGTCTCTATCTCATTATAATTATCTTCTTAAAAAAATTGGAAGGTTTAGTTTAAGAATCAACATCTCTCTGTTAACATCGGTCCGTTTGCAAAATGCAGGCCCAGAATGCAAATGGGCTTGAGACTACACGAGGCGACCTAAATGGCTCACTGAATTGCTGTCCAACCCAGGGGTCAAAAAAATGCCTGAGATATCTCGTATCGGTCGTATGGGCAAGATATCGGCCGATATGACCGAGATCTCGCCGATATCGGCTAATACGGCCTAGATTTGTAAAAAAAATAGAGAGAGAAAAAAATCGTCCAATATCAGCTGAAAAATGGTGGACCCGAGATCTCGGGTCCACTGTTTTTTGGACCCCTGGTCCAACCCGAGACTTATACAGGCCAAAGATGATGGATTGGGTTACACGGTCATAGCCCAGAGGAAGAAGAGAAATCTGTGAAGTTTGTGGAGGCGACACTTGGCACAAATCTAGTCAAGTTAGATTGAAACTGTTGGGCAGAAACTTAGCAGTCACTTGTAGTGTAATTTTAAACTTTAGTCACTAAACATATTATTTTGACTTCTGGTTGAGTAAATGTGATGTAATATGATTGTTTCCCAAACTCTCAGTCTTGTCACATTTAACTAAAGGTTTCGTAACAAAGAAATGTTTGCATATTGAAATTCTCAAATTCAGTGAAGACACAACTACCCCAGATTAAACAATGTATACAATCTAGAAAAACTCTATTATGTTTAAATTAGAATATAGTCCATATTTATGAAACAATGCTTTCAATGGAGGTGAGACTAATTTCAGAGATATATCAAACAGTGGTTTTAATATCGGCCAATATGTATCGGTTTTAAAACTTGTATATATCGGTTAATATATTGTCAATATTGTCCAATATCAGTGGTTTTAAGTAAAAATAATAATAATTTCGCAGTCGATATATTGGTTGTTCCCATTTTTTCAACCGCTGTATCAAACCATCCATATTTGTCGTGTTTCAAGTAAGATAGAAAGATTCAAACCCAAGATCCTCTAGTTTAGTAACCATATGACATTTTCATAGTAGTCAAAGGCGCGTCTAAGGCTTTCGAAGGAAGTTTCACACCTTATGTGCTTTTTTTTCATTTTTTTGTTATTAAGTGTTAAGCTATAAATAATAAAACATAATCTCCTGTTAAGTGTTAAAATATAAATAAATATGTAATTTTTATTTCATTTTTCTTTGTAGTGTCTTTTCTTTCGTTGTTGATGATGATACTTTTTCTTTTCTTAAAAGTTAGTTGTTGATGTGATACTACAAAAAAATAACATTTGAGGCATCTTTCTCTCAACAGCTAACTTTTGAGAATATATTCTACCTTAAGAATATTATTAAGTCATAATTTTCTAATAAATTGCCGATGCTCGAACCTTGATTTATATCATCATCATGGTCATTAAAGCATGATACTACATTATCTGAAGTACAAAAGATGAAATATTACACATTTTGGCATGAATTGATTAAACATGTTGGGATTCAGTCACAAACACCAACAATTGGATGGTAGAAGTCTGCCTTAGAATACAAGAGAAGGCAATTTCAGACAGGGAAAGAAAGTGCAATTTGAGGCTTCTGACTTGATTTTCTAATTCGATTTTGTGTTCTCCTTTCTACCTTGAGGATAAACATAAAAGCATCATTCTCCCATATTCTAAAGACATGAAAAAGTACCTAATTCTGTTGGAGCAGCGAACGAGTCCCATATTGCTTTTGAAGGGAGAGATTCAGGGATTTATAAAGACTTGAGTCAATCTACATAATGGGCTAGCCTTTTGGATAGAATATTCAGTACTAACAAGTAGTATCAGAGCCATATCCTCAAGCCAATGTATGTGGGCTCAGGAGATCCCCTAGCAGGACGGGATGACGGGCGACATTCTATTTGCCGAAGAGCCTCATTCGAGGAGTAGATTGTTGGGGCAGCGAACGAGTCCCACGGTTGTGAAAGGGGAGATTTTGGGACTTATAAAGGACTTGAATCATTCCATCTTTTGAGCTGAATATCTAGTCCCATTGAAGGCCTCTCTTACCCACAGAGAAGTGACACAAAACTAGTCCTAATAAACAAGATTCTTTTAAATTAGAGTTGTCATTTATACCAATTTAAATGTATACAAATGGATAATTTTTAACTATTTGTTACTTTGTCAGTGAAAGTTGCTTTTGTGTGTATCTGTCATTTCAATTTTTTGCTACATTCATGTACTTAATTATATTTGGTCCTGAGAGTTCTCAAATTGACCCAAACCATCAATCCCTTTCAGTAGGGTTTTCAAGTTCTAAATTCTATTTTGAGGAATATCAAATATAGTGACATGAAGGAAATGACATTTTCCAAGGAAGCATTACATGCTCTACTCATTGTTGCCATTTCAGAGACCTTTTCTTAGATCCCACTCTGGTTTCAAAAGTGAGAGATCAATGGTAACATTTTATAGCAAACTCAAAGAAAGCACACTTCTCATCATCATCAACGTTGCCATTTTCCCATCTATTTGAGATTTAACAAAGACAAGAATTTGTTCATCAATCATCAGTAGTGGAGTTTTATTCGTATCAAACTCTAAAAAGACTATCAATAGTTCAATACCCTTAATGATTTTTCTATGCAATGCTGCCTTTGATCAAACCATGCGCTGGTGATCAGTGCCAGCATTGGGCATAGGCAGCGTAGGCTGCCGCATAGGGTCCCCACACACTTAAACTCCTTAACATACCAGTTATAAAGGGCCTTTGAAATCTCACTCTGCCTAGAGCCCCTGAGATTTTAGGGGATCTCAGGACCGGCCCTAAGGGTGATTCTAATAAACAAACATTCATGTTCATATTTCTTTTATTCTTGTTACTAGGATGCATTTTAGATGTTGAATTCATCATCAAAATCAGTGACCTAAAGAACTACATTACCCATAAGAAGCCCCCAGTAAACAGCCACTCCATTATTAGGCTTATTTCATTTCAATGCTCGGATTGTTTGAAGACAGACAGGATTTTGGTCAACAACTATTCACTTGATTTTCAAACGAAGCAGTACTCGGTACAATTTGAAATTAACCATATATTTTTCTTCTTATCATTTGTTAACCAAAGAATCATAATAATTTGGTTGAATCTAACTCAGGTGACAGCCTGAACAGGTGAGTTGGGTGAGTCAGACCAACACAGGAACAAGTTTATGGGAGTTTTAATAGCAGAATGAAGTGTCAAGCCTCAGCCCATAAATGAGATAGAATCTTGGGTTTTGGGTCTTTAGGCCACACTATGTAGAACTCCAACCCAAACTAATCTCAATCTGGCATTTAAGTTAATTCCAAAGGAATTAGAGTGATGGTTAGGAACCCGCCTCAAAAAGTGGGAGTCCTAAGTTTAATTCCAACTCCAGCTCAAAGGGTCACTCCCTATAGAGTTACCAGGTGTTTTTGGGGGGGGGGGGAGGGTAGGGAGACTTGCACATGTCCCGATGATTAGTTGGATGCTCTAAGAGGCCTGAACACCTTGGTCATCAAGAAAAAGGTTGGAGCTCAGCACAGGGTTGGATCAGACCAGACTTGGTGCACGGGTAGAGAGAAAAACCTCAGTTCAAGATTAATTCGGCCCGGCCCTGAAATGATCTCACACAAACTGCGAAGCCATCCTATTCTGGGCTGGATCTTCCGGTTAATCGGATAAATGGAGGTCCATTGCCATCTTTATATCATATTATGTCAGTATTTAAGATTTTTGTTGGCCCTTTTTAGGTCAAATCCTCTTCCTAATCAAGTTTTCTATCCATAAACCAAAATCAATAGCAGAGTGAAAGGGTCTATGGCTGAATATAATCTCAAATCTTTAATTAAACACAGGGCCCATTAAGATCAACCTCTCAATTCTGTGCTTCCATCTGTATGGATTATGGAATTGGTGCTTCAAGAAACTGCCCTATTTCTTTGATGCTTTCACCCCAGTTATCCCAGTTTGAAATGTTTATACTTTAGAACTCCAAAGGAAGGACCAAGTCATTGATAAAAAATCTTCTTCTTCTTCTCAAGTATGTATCAATTGACTTAGTCATAACATCCACATTGTCTAGTATTAGTGATAATTTAATATTCTTTTCCTTAGATTCCCACACCAACATTTCTTATAAGACTACTATTTCAAGAAATATTATTATATTTCATTAAAATGTAAAACAAACGAATAGACAAAGACTTGAGCACTCTTATTATGCCTTCCATATACTAGATTTAAAAGGAGAATGTAGACTGTATCATCAACAGTTGATTCATCAACTTAGGAGGCTTTAGTAAGTTATTAACTTGAATGAATGATTGATAATTTGATATGATAGCAAAGTTCCTCAAAATCTTTTCTTTTAAAGATAAAAAATTTCTAAAGCATACCTCACTTGAAACTAGACCCAATTCACAAAAATAGGTCTAGAATATAGTCCAAGGCCCTAATTTTGAATCTTGTCTTTGTGGGTATTTGGTCATTAGGTTCTAATTGTTGGGTACTTAGAAAGAAATTTGCTATAACGAGTGGATCCAGTCAAAAGTTACAGAAATATGGAGACGAGTAAGCTAATATGACACACTGGGAAGACACACTAATAAGACATGCTACTAGATGGATCTTGAGTCCTACAAGTTTAGGTTCAGTTGATAGGTGATTACATGGATATGAAGTATATAAAGTTTCACTGTCAATTGATAGTACAAGCCATATAATCTCAGGCTTTAAATTTTGATGAACATCAACCATTGATTTTTTAAAAGTTTAAAATTGAGAGATACAATCATCAAATAGAGATGAAACTTCATATAATAATAATTCATATGATCCTCTTTACATCAGACCCAATAACATGAACGTTAAAATCCATTTATAGTGTGTATCTTACTGTCTACCGAAATACAATGTCTCTCAATTGAGTTGATGCCACCGAAGTGTCAACTACTTCCAAAAGCTATGGCTAAGAATGAAGAAGCATTTCCACATCAACTTGAAAAGTTTCTCTTAGTGCATCAAATCTATAGTATTCAATTGGATATTACCAACTTTCCCTGGTTTTAATGGTTTGACTATATGACTGGTTCTGGTGTGAGGAACAGAGGACAAAAGTATTATAAACTATGAGTATTCCTGTCATATCATGCTCACATCTAATACCTAATAAATCTCTCCTTACACTTGTGGTTCTCTGCTCACATTCAATAACAAATAAACCTCTCCTTATACTTGTGGTTGTCTCCAAAAGATATGTCATTAAAGCTGAGGGGTTGGTCTCCGTCCAAAAATCCGTCTCAGAAAATGAAGATTTCATATTTGATTTATACTTAATTTTAAAGGGTCATTCTTCATTGAATTTATCTAGTACGTGGATTGAAAAGTTTACACAGGTTCAGACACCTGTACACCTTGGTTAAAAAAAAAGATTTTTCCTTGAAAATTTTAAATTAATATTTTATTCTCTCTTTTGGCATTAAAACTAAGTGCTCATTATTCTTTATTCTAGATGGTTTTTAAGATATTTTTGTTGAGATTCATCGATTATTTGTTATGTATTTATAGAGGTTCAGTCAAAAGATCTAAAATATTGATGTTGAGTTGGACCAACCTAATATGAAATAGGATAAAAGGTTAAATTTTTTGTCCTCTATTAATTTTAAAACTTTTTAGTGCATCAAGGAGATCCTTAACAACTTTAAATGGAAATAATAAATCATAAAATCACCAGGGTATTGGGACTCAAGTAATACTATATTTTAGATTTCAAGCCATATATTTTCGAGTGCTATGGCTTCCCCGGATTTCTTTTTAAATAAAGAAAAATGGAATATGCAAACAAATAGAACATGTGATAGTCCCGCCTCATGAAGCGAGAGGTAATCAGTTCAAGTCTTAACGGCGTAAGCTGGAGGCATTCTGTGTGAGTGTAGGTTTTCCTCCGAGGGGTTTATGGGAGCCCTTGCCTCGTCGTTCCCTTCAATTATAAAAAAAAAAAAATAGAACATTGTGATGGAAAAGTCTGGTTAAAATATCCGAATTACTCCAACGGAATTGGTGGAATGAAAATGAAGTGCTATCTTTGTTTGCTTTTTCTGTAATTTACTTAGGCCAGTAGGGCTGTAGCCATTGACATCATCAGAAGGAAGAAGGGACAAATAGATATGGACTGTCCCATTGTTGAAATCAGGGCCGGCCCTGGCTATAGGAGGCCTAGGGCCTCCAAATAAATAGGGCCTCCAAGTCCATAAGCTCCTTTACTATATGTTAAATAGTTAATAATGTATAATTTAAGCACAAATACATTCTTATCCAATTGGTTAGACCGGTCTTTTTATAAGTTCGGGATCCGGGCTGCGTTATTAATAATAATTTTTATTATTTTTATCAAGTTATTTAATAATAATAATGAAAAATAACAATAATTTGAATTAATACTACTTGAAATCATTTGACTATTTGATAATTTTTCTACTCTATTTAAAACATAGGTTTCTTAAAAAATTAAAATAATGATAAAATAATTTTAATTAATAAAGAATCTTTTAAAATATATCTATCATCTAAATAAAGAGAAAGAGAAATCTATATTGAGTTGATAATTTTGAATTAAATATAATTTAAACTTTTAAAATTTGAAGAAATGAAAAAAACATAGCTTTATTCATTTGATCAATGTAGATTTTATTAGAAGCAATATAAAAGTATAAATCATTATAATTAAGATAATTTTTAATTTTTTAAAAAATACAAAAAATTTGAAAAATTAAAATAATAATAATATCTTCGTTTCAAATAAGAATTTACATTAGTATCACACTCGAATATGATAAAAGATGCATTACCAAAAGAATAAATTGCCAAATTATATAAAAAGAATGAATTGTTGTTTTCCAAATGCATGAATTGTTTATACAATAATGTTGATTATACTAGTTACAGTTACCTATGCAGAAATAAGTTTTTCAAAGTTAAAACTGATAAAATCTTATCTTCGGGTTACAATGTCATAATAAAGATTGAATGGATTAGCTATCTTATCTATTGAAAAATAAATGTTAAAAAAACTTGAATATAGTAATTTAATTAGTAATTTTACATCTCAAAATAAAAATAAATTTTAAATAATACTTTGCTATAAATTTGATTATGATATTTTATTTAGTTTCACATATTGTAAAAAAAAAATGTATAATTTTATTTTTGTGAGTATATAAGGGCCCCATCTTAAAACCTCACTTAGGACCCCTGAAATCTCAGAGCCGGCCCTAGTTGAAATGAACAAGTTTTGTTTATTCTCTCTTGGGAAAATCTCAAAGAAATCTGTTGTATTTGAGGGGAAATGTGATAGAAACATGGTGATGTTCTCCCTCAGTTTGGCAGATTCTGTTCTTAGAATATGGTTGGATACCTTTCTTGTTCCTTCTTTGTTTATCTGTCACACAATAACACTAGGGTTTTGATGATCATAATGTATCATAATATCTTAATTTTGATTATGATGATAATAAAATATCAGTAAGTTAATTATGGGGCCAAGAAGGAAGAACCCATTTCAAATCTAAATCTGAATTAACTATTTATGGATTAGATAGCACTAGGTTTTAGTAGATACAAGTACAACAGAGAGGTTTAAATTTGTTAATTTTTTTAAAGCTTCAACCTACTAATAGATTTGAACTAAGGATTAAAAACGCGTACTGCCGATATAGGCGACCGTTATGTTCATAAATTACAGAAAATTTAGAAAATAGGTTTCATTTCTATGTAATTATATCATTATTTAATGGAAATTTAGACATTAAAATGGGGTGTTCAAGTTACGAAATTGAGATTTTGAAATATTTTAAAAAATCAGAAAAATACTAGAAAAATTGAAAGTAAATTGTGGTAATTTTTTGCCAAGTCATTGATCTAGTTAATTAGTATGAAATAAGTATATTGTAAAAAACTTACTTGAATATTCAATAAAATTTGGAAAAATTGAGAGAAAAAAGGATTAAAATTAATATAATCTTATAAAATGAATTTCATGTTTAAAACTAACTACAAATAAGGAATGTAAAATATAATAATGCATGTATAAAATTAGTTTCTAATAAAGCATTTGCATAAATTGTATGGCTAATTTCTTGAAATATCTTCTTCATTTTATTAAATCTAAAGTTTTGATTGAAATATAAATATCATTCATGTATAAATGAGATAAATAATTTAAAAAGGACTTAAAATAAATCCGAAAAATATTTATAAATACTTACACATGTTTGGTTCCAAGTCTCTTGGAGCACCCGCTTTAGCAAATTTCTAACCATCACTCCAACTACTTTAAATTTATCAACTTATCTTTTTTTAACACAACTTAAGAGTTACTTATAAAAAGAAAAAATAAAATAAATTGCAAGTGAATTTGGTTTTAAAACACTCATTAGATTCAAAAATATCTAGTAAATGTAATGTTCAAGGAGAATATTTGATGAATCATGTAGCAAGTTTGATACACGTGAAACACATCAAGCAGGAATGTTTTTTCGTATCTTTGTAATACTAAGAAAAGCAATTTTCATGAAAAGAATAAAGTTTCCTTCTTACACACCAAAGACCAAACCCAATGGATTTGGAAAAAACAAAGACCAAACCCAGTGAGCAGAGAAGAGATTTCTGTCGAGTCCATTGCGATTTCTTAAGATTCCCACAAGAGAGAGAGAAGAGAGAATGAGGAGAAAGTCTCCTTTGCGTGTGTTTCTTTTATTTATTTTGCTGCAGACCAGATGTTTGACGATTTGCAAGGTTAGAATCTTGTCACATGAAAGAATAAACCGCTGATTCCGAACCAACCCTCAACTCTCCCACAATTCAAAGTTCATGATATCTGTATTTTTAATAACAAGAGAGATTATATATATTTTCTGTGCGAAGAGGTGAAATTAATATTAATACGATTAAATATTAGTGTATCGATGATACGCGTCATATCAGCAATATATCGACATTACATAATTGCATTGACTCAAAAAAAGATTTTTACTAAAAGTAAAAATATATTATATCGGCAATTATATTAGCGATATATAACCATCTCGGTGATATCTTGGTCTAGTATCAATGATAAGTGATCAAATCAATTATATATGATGCGTATTAGTCAAAATATATCAAATAGACAAAAAATGATATATATCCACCAATACATATTGTATTGACCGATATTTAGACATTGGTTCATTATGCCTTCTTATAAAAAATACCAATTTCTCCATCATTTCCCTTTACGATTTGTTATCGTGGAAATAAATTTTGATGGAAGGTTTATTAATTAACATGGGAAACCCCACCGCACTAAATGATTTGAGAGTGGTTCTATGTTGTCATCCTAATGATAAAGGTGACTTCAAATAGCATTATTTAGGACATATGGGAGAAAAACTGTTTGACCCGCCGTTGTTTGTATCAAATGAACCATATTTGATTGGAAAATCTATAAAGTTGATCACATTCCTCTTATTTGATCCATCTAACGATGGGACTGACAATTTTACAAAATATGGAGACATGCAGGGTGCATTATTGAATTTAAAAATTAATCTACAATTTAGATTTTTAAAGAGTCTACTACACATGTCTCAACTGATTCCATTTAAAATTATGTTTACCATTAGAATGACATCACATAATCATTCCTTTTTAAAAATGATGGACTTTATTTTTGAAGAATCATCAACTCCAAGAGAAGTAAAAAATTCTAAAAGTATTAGAGATTTAAAAATATCAGTATATGGTTGATTAGGTCAATAGAGCTCACTGTCATTAATTCTTCAAAATATCAATGCAGGATAATCTTGAATAATTAGTCAAAATTCTAAGTAAATAGAACATGGAACTTGTAAGAATTTCAAGTCTTTAAACCAACTTCGCTGAGTTTCGACTTTCAAGTCAACCCGGAAAGTTGACCCAACCGACCATGAAATTGGTCACTGGAAACGATCAAACTGAACTAGTTTTGAATTGATTAGGAAGAGTTCTTGGAAGATTCGCCAAGTCAATTCAATTAGATTAGGGATGAAACTCGGTCGGGTTTTGATCCGATCCAAAAAATCATGCGGGTTGGGTCAGTGGATCAGATCCGATTGAGAAGACAGAAACCCGTATGAAATTCGGGTACAATTGGGTTAAGGAAGTTACACATTAACACAACCCAACCCGACTAAAAATAGGCTAAAATGGGTTCAGAATGTGAGTCAGGTCAGAATTTGGGGTGAGCCAGGCTGGAATTCGCGTTGATCGGGTCAAGAACTTTGAGTTAAAAGCTCGGGTCGAGTTCCATAAATATTAACTCAGGTCAGATTGGGTTTTAAGAAATTCACCCGACCCGATTTCAGCCCTAAATTAGATCAATCGTTTGTAAAGTTAAATTGGATGGAATTGAAAGTTTAATTTGACTAGACTATGTTATTAATAGACTTACACCTATGATTTAAGCTAATTCAACTAGGTTAAATTATGTTTGAATTATTTTACTGAATAAATTATATTTCTACGTAAAATATTAATTGTTATTTATTAGAAATTAAAATTTGTGTGATCGAATGTTAACAATTAGAATCCTAAAAAAAATTAGAATGTCATCGATCTAAACCAGTTGACCCGATGGACATTAATTCTTCATATTGGGTGATCTTTAATACTCAATGTAAACTTTAATTTAAGAATTTCAAATTAAATTATAATATTGGAAAATGTAAAAAAAAAACCATTGCCTCCAGGCTTTATCAAGTAGAATCATAAAAAGAAAAAAAAATACATGATGAAAATGCCCTTATTTTTATAACAAAGGGCAGTGAGTATTATGGGTTTTATGCTGAGCTTCTCGCGGCGTAAATTAAAAAAAGGAGATTGGACTTCTTCTTTTATCGTCTAAAACTCTAAATAATAAAATCCTTTATCATAAAAATGTTGATATTCCTCTCATTTTCCATCTCTATCTTGGAAATTATTTGGACTAGTGTGATGCGATTTGACGACTAGACGTGCAACTCACTTCATTGACTCATCTGAGTCAAGGATTAGACTCCGGTGAGTGTCAGCTACGGTTTAACATTTTTGTGTTCCCGCTAGTCCCAAACATCCTAATTCCTAAATAATTACAGCCTACCCTGCACTTTATAATTTAAATAAACAACTTTGTCTGTAAAAATTCACTTCGATTTTATTAATAAAATTAGGTTTTGAATTCTTAAATTTTAATATTTTAAATTAATTTTTAATTTAAAAAAATCATAATAGAAATTATGGTGATTTTCATTGATTCCTATATTTAAATATAAACATTTTTTTATTAAAATCTATATCTATCATTATTATAGACCTATAAAAAATATATCAATAACCTACGCCAAAATGCAAAGAAACATTTTATGTCAAATATATTAAAAAGGTCTTGGGTTCAATTCCTAATGACTCCAGTGAAAGGTCACTTTCTATAAATTTATTTGATATATATAGATTGGAGGGTTTTCACATATTCTAAAGACTAATCGAATGCGACCTTTCAACACCTCTAAACCTTAATATATATATATATATATATAAAAGTTCTACATTAGAAGCCGTTGGGTATCTCCAATGAGAATTCTACTCGATGACAGGTGGGACAAAGGACAGCATGCGCTATGGTCTACTTAGATATATTTTAAAAAGCTAATGATTAAATAAGTCTGTCTGAATTATAAGTTATATGGCTAATTTTTTAATAAAAAAACTATTATATTTCAACATCTTTATAATTTTAAGCATTAGTGATGCATCATGACACATAGTGGATTTAAGAGCTAACAGATTTCGAATTTTGATTGGATATTTCTTTTACTTTATACCTGCTTATTGTGTATTTTTTAGAAAAATGTTGAAATTGCTAAAAAGATCAATATTTTGATTAATCTCAAAATTCATCCTATTTTAACCAATATTTTGGCCCATTTTTATAAAAGCATAAATTGTTCTTCAATTAATAAAAAAAACAAAAGTTTCTATTATAAATATTATAATTATTTATAAATTAAATTAATTCAATTTGTATATTGACACCTAAGAGGACTTCATTCAACCACTTGGCCCATGCGTTGATTCCAACTGTACGAATCTATGATGAGACAATGTGGAAGCATTATTTGAAATTAGAAATGGATATGTCCCCTTTCCCGGGGGCCTCTTTGCCAGCAAATTTGGCTTTTCATAATGTCACACCAATGACCTAAATTTTGTTTCTTTAAATCCTAATCCATGTTTAATATATATGTTTTATTAAAATTTAAAATTAAAGATATTGTTGGTAATAATAATATCTCTTAAAAATAGTTCTTATAAGAATTTCATGAGAATGGTCAGTGGACGCCATTTGGAACCAACGGTACAAATATCGGCTGATACGATATATATTCGACCATATGGTGAAAATATCGGACGATATGACCAATATATTGGCCAATGTTCAAGATTTTTTTTTTAAAGCTCTATATCAGCGATGGGTCCTGGACAATATCTCGGCCGATATTTGCCCATATCGGCTCAATATCAGCCATGACATCAGCTGATATATTTTTTAGTTTCAATTTTTTTTTTAAAAAAAAACCAAGTACATTTTGAAAATTTTTTTGAATTTTTTTTATTTTGAAAAAAATACATGTCCGATATCTTTAAAAAAAAAGAGAGAAAGATATCTCGGCCGACTCGAATTTTTAAACCCCTATTTGGGACTAGAAGAATGGATCCTCTTGAAAGGTCTTGCATTTTATATGATGTCTGTAAATTCTATTTTAATTAGATAAAAAAATCATATTTTTTAAGATTCTTAAAATTTCATATGAAATTTTTCTAGTTAAATTAGTGGACTTTAGAACACAAATTGATGTCAAATTTGATGTAGGTGCAATGTGAGGGGCGTAGGTGAATGTAAAAAGAGAAATGTATTCATTAAGTCTTTCGTATATGCCAGAGACCAAAATTTTCATGAAAGTCTCATAAAAACTATCTTTAAGAGATCATTATCATATAAAAATATTGAAAAAAAAAAAAATCAATTCAAATTAAATTTTTATTATTATTCATTTGTCAAATTGATGTCAAATTTGATAAAGGTGCAATTTAATAAAGGTAGTTCAAATAATGTTTTAAAATTAATTAGATAAAATATTTAAATAAAATTATTTAAAATTTCAGTATATCTAGAGCGTCTAATTTACCATGATAAAGTTAATATATTAAAGGGATTAATATTTATTTAAGGGATTAATAAACTCGTGACTCAGTTGTGTGAGCTTAGAGTTTCAGCGTATAAATGTTTCAGCGTATAAATGCACGTGTGCTTAAAAGGGACGTTGACAGGAGACCGTTGGCTTTAGAGGACCATCTTTCCCATTTCTGTAATAATAGCCAACTTTCTGTCTTAAGGTCTTTTAATAGCGAAAACTCTGATAGGCAGAAACACGTGTCTCGCTCGAGTAGCGTCCACGCGTCGTGCCGCACGTGCCTTGCGAAGACAGCGGTAAAACGTTGGCTTCTTCATCATTTCGTATATCGCTCTCGTCAGCGTTGTTGAATCCGCGGACGAAAGTACGAAACTAGTGAGAGTGGTTTCTTCTTTCCTTCACATGGAGAGAAACGACAGCGGCTACTCAGTCCATCCACATATACAACGCGTATTTTTCTCTTACAAACTTTGCTTTCTCTATTTGGACTTAATCTACGGGCACTAGAGAAAAGTCTATTCAACAGGGGCTTTACTCACTTACAATATTTTTCAATTTTTTAAATATTATTATAATAGAATATTAATTAGATTTCCCCTTTTAAAATTCAATTAAGTGTACATTAATGTGATTATTTTTAAGTGCACATGAGAAATTTATGTATTCGATTGGCTCATCTTAAATTTTGTTTGAACCAAGCAGGTGTATAGAGTTTGGGTCATCAATGAGCTTAGATCAGTTATTTTCATCATCATCATAAGTCAGTATTTTCATCGCATAATACCCACTAGTTTGTCTACATTTTGTCCATCATACTCCTATCATATTTGTTTTATCTAATTCGATACCTCTTTAAGATTCTTCTACAAAGACCAAGTATCTCAACTTATCACTGCTGGAAATAAAAGCTCACAAACAATAAACAGAAAATTAAACCACATATCAAACACACAGAAATAACAGAGATTTTACGTGGTTCGCCTTTTGGTATGTTCACGGTTCAAACCAGATCTACTATATTCAAAGGCAAGAAAACGAAGAAGAGACAACCAACCCTCTCTAACAAAAAAAATACATTAGATACTGTTCTGATTAGAGTTAACACAGGTGCAATGTAAAATTATATAATTGTCTTGGGCTTCGCCTCATGCCCCCACTTTGACCTCCTGCAAACTCAGTATAGAGCTTGACTCACGACAAGACCAGTACAAATCTGATAATCAGATTTCAGATAACCTAACATTCTCCCACTTGAAAACTTATCAAACAAATTCTCGTAATTGATAAAAACCATGTTCATAGAGAATCCTAATGGATGAATTGAAGTCAAATTAGTCATAAGTGCAAACACGTAGCTTTTGTTTTATTATTTAAATATTTTAATTTTATTCTTTCATCCTATCTCATGACAATCATGTATCATGATTATCATTTCAATCACTACCATGCAAAGTAACCAAGTCAAGAAATTTCATATTTTAAAAATTAAGTGATTCCAAATTATAATTTTCGCGGTTGGAGTTTTATCTACTCACTTTGCCAAGTTATACTTGTCATTTGTGAACACTCCTTTGTAGAAAAAAACAACTCAACACAAAAGCATAATGTCTGATTGGTTAAAATTGGATCTTATTTATTCTGCACATTAATTAGATCTTTAATGTGGTTTATCCATATTTATCCAATAGTCTGTTTATTTTGGGCACGTCCCAATTAGTAGGTTCCCATCAAATCAGATCATCATAATGTTTAATAACCACATAATGGGACCAAAATTATATGGTTATAAATGTTCGAAGATTTAGGCCATTGGAAATTGAAGCCAAACATCTCCTTTCTTTCCCTTTCACTATCTTAATTCCATAATGTGTCTCACCAACTTCCAAGTGGACATCGTATGAGATATCGTTCTCAGGATATTAATGGCTATTGATAATATTGAAATATTTTTAAATTCTCAGATTTTTAATGAAGAATTATCGCAGAAAATATAATATTTAAAAGATAATAAAATATAATAAATAAAGATATTAATAAGGAATTTACCGGTATTTTACTGTAAATTTATCGGATTATTATCATGATATTACTATTTATCGTGATTTTATCGAGAATTTATCAGTAATTTACCACAATGTGAGTGTCAATAAATCTCAGAATATTAACTGTGATTGATATTTTGCCAATAAAAATATAATAAGTTTGAAAATATCGAAGATATTTGTAACATTACTTCTAAAGTCATGTTTCGTATTACTTAGCTCCAATAGAAGCAATCGGACACCGATCCATCTTCCTGCCCTGTCCACCAAGAAAATTTAAAGATTCTAAATTTTTATATTTTAAAATATATGGTTTTGTAGTATTAAATTAAAAAAAAAATCTAAAACAATTTACATACCAAAATCCACCTCCATCTAAATTCTCATCCGTTGATGTAAAGTTCAATGGTCAAATTGAAATCTTCGACTGACTATGTGCCATCCATTTCACATGTTTATAATGGATGATTAAATGCCTCATAATAAATTTAAATTTTGGTAATTTATATCTTTATAAAGTTTGCATTTGATAAGACTAGTAAAACTCACGATCAACGGTTGAGAATATACAAGATTAAAGATTCAAATTTAATTGATTCTAGATTTATAATGCAAATTTAGTACCCAATCACCCTATTTATAAGTTATGGATGTAAATTTGAAATTAACATGGATACTAGTATGCTTGAAGAATCATTTATATTTATAAATCATTTTATCCATAAATATGTGTGCCCTATGGGCAGAATAAAAGATGTAGGAAATTTACGCATTGATCGAGATATCTTGAGTTTTTGAAACTGAGTTATCTCAACCGATACAGTAGATATCAGTCGTACACTAATTATATCGACGACATCGACCATAATATGGCCGATATGAATAAATATCAGTGGTTTTTTTTTTTAAATAAAAGAAAATTTAAATATCATTGTGGGTTCAGACAATATCTTGGCCTATATTGACCAATATTTGGATTTTCAATTTTTTAAAAAAGCTATTTTTTTAATTAAAAAAATTGATATTTTCATAAAAATAAATAAAAGAGGAGAGAGAATGATATCGGTTAATGGTTATATCTGCCGATAAGATCTGAAAACGATTTTTTTTTACCTTTGAAAAGATGAAACACAGGATGGATCCGGCCCTGTTCTATTAACGGGTAAGTCCGGTACTCGGGATATCCACCCTGTTTAGGAATTGTACACGTGCCTTAACTTTCACGCGGCTACACGTGCGCTTCCTTCCTTGCGCTGACGTGTCTTCCCTAGGGAGAGTTCTTCCAGAATACTGAAGGAAAACACACCACAAAACAAGCAACGTCCGGCCTGACACAACTCTCCTTCTTTTGGAAAGCTGATCCTCATCGTCTATCTACCGTGTGGATGGATTAACATCAATGATGTGAACAGAGAGGATTAAATGCACGATTGATAAGAAACGCGTCAATAATCCAAAAGGGGTATTAGCCTAAGGACCAATAAGTTCATCTTGTGAAAGGAAAGTCTTTAATTAAGGTCGAAATATCGGTCGATACATATCATATCGGTCGATATGTATCGGTATTTTAATACAGAATGATATCGGCCGATACGATATATATTGGCTGTACATAAATATTATCGGCCGATATGACCGATATTCGGTCCGAAATATCGGTTACAATATCGGCCGATATTCATAAATATCAGTATTTAAAATTTATTTATTTTTTATTTTTTTTAAAAAACACTGATACGGTTTTTCCACGGTTTTACACGGTTTTTTGCGGTTCTTCACGGTTCATCACGGTTCGTCCGATACGGTTTTCACGGTTTTTTACGGTTTTTTGCAGTTTTTGCAATTTTTTACGGTTCTTCATAGTTCATCACTGTTTTTTGCGGTTTTTCCACAGTTCCGATATCGGAGGAGAGATAAAATTATCAATCGATATTTGCATATCGGCTGATATATCGGCCGGGGCGTTTTTTAAACCCCTGACGCTCAATACTCTTTTGAGTTACTCTCTTAAGTTTGCACATGTCCCAAAGAGTCAAAGACTGGTCAAATTAAAATATCCCATATCCAAATACAGTTGAGACCCCTACACACCTAAATCATAAAAAAAATAAGAAATACGTCAATTAAAAAAAATGCGTCGATAAGTCTACATTTTAAAATTAAAATATAATTTTATTAATCTAATTAAAATATTTTTTTGTGACTTCCATATTCAAGTATAGAGACGTGATCCTGAATACAATCATGTAAAAGGAAAAACAGATCACTTCTTCGGATCTAAATACTATCTATCTAACTTTCATATTAAGTAGTGTCTGTCAAATAACAAGTTAAGTAGTTTGGTATAATCTGATATGGTTTGCTACGTTAGAATAACATAGATCATTGAAAAAGAATCAGAGTTAAAAATGGATGTGCAAAGACATTTTATAAACGCTTTCATAAGTATGATATTATTGCAAGATTTGTTATATATAGCAAATTAAATTGAGCATCTAAATTAAATTTATACTCTCTCTTTTTCAATTTAATTATCTTATATAAATTTTGGAATTATATCAAAATAGTTGTCTCATTTATATTAGAGTAGCATAAACTGTGTTGAAAATGGATGAGATTAAATGGAGTGCTAGCTTTATATAAATAGTTTTTTAAAATATACAAATATTTCAAATGAGACAACTAAAATATGATGAAAGGAGTATATACAAATTTTGACTTTAACTAAACATTTTGATAATTCTATCTTAGATGATGAATTCATTGAATTTAAAACTCCGTCCATTTCATACATACACAAACCGAGTAACTCTATAAAGAGTGACATTTTAGAATAGAATG
The DNA here is from genome assembly GCA_013350335.1 of Chimonanthus salicifolius. Taxonomy (NCBI): domain Eukaryota; kingdom Viridiplantae; phylum Streptophyta; class Magnoliopsida; order Laurales; family Calycanthaceae; genus Chimonanthus; species Chimonanthus salicifolius. Next base: position 8,686,780 of record CM023533.1, on the reverse strand, counting down.
AGAATCGAATTCAACACTTCTGATTTTTAAAACGGGTTCTTAGTCATCTCTTCAACTTCTTTGAGTTAAGTAGAGAATTTCTTTTAAAATTTTATAAAGGTAAGAAATATCTTTCTTTTTTATTTTTATTTTTATTTTTATAAAGGAAAGAACTTGGTATTGTTTTAAAAACTTAAATTTTAATTAAAACCTCCTATGCATGCTCACTTAATAATATAATAATGCATTTAAAATGGATGGAAAAAGAAAATATAATAGGCTTAAGTTGATTTTTTAAGTGTAACTCTCCTCTAATCCAAAGTCCAAATAGACCAGTGCCCTGGAGACACCACTAATGGCAACATTTGTAATTCTGGCCTGTTCTCAGTGCAATTATACAAGGCTAGCACCTCGCTTTAGAAGACCCAGATGGATGGCTACCTTCTCTCTCTCCCCTCGTATAAATATAAACATAAACGCACAGACAACCCATTCTCCCAGGGAGTTCAACGGGTCGACGATCGGCTGCCGGAATCTGACGAAGCATCACCGGAATCATTTGAATTCCGACAGGATCTGACCATCCGTTTCGGAGAACAATGGTTGTTAAGATGATGAAGTGGTCCCCGTGGCCGCCTCCAACGGGCCTGAAACAGTACGAGGTGAAGGTGAAGGTAGAGAGATTGGAAGGGATCGGAGGGGCGGAAAAAGGGAAAGTGGTGGCAGCGGAGATGAGATGCAAAGGGCCCAAGGCGGCGTTGGTTTCTCTGAGGAGGAGAGACAGACGGAACGTCACCAAGGAGGTCACCGTTGGAGACCTCACGTGTTTGCAATTCGGAGACGAGTTCGTACACACGTGTGGGTTTCCGGTCTCCACCAAGGTCAACTCCATCAGTACATGGGACGCCTCCTTCTCGATCCTATACGTGAGTTCTTCCCCTTTCTCTTACCTTCTTCTCCTCTCTCTCTCTCTGTCTGTTTGCCCATTTCTTTCTCAATCCACACCAAGAAATTCCTCTTCTTTTTTTTTTCATTTTTTCCCGTTCTGTCCATTATTTCTCTCTCTCTTCTCATGGGTTTTAATAACTTTCTATCAAAAATTAGAAGACAGACAAAATTTCCTTTTGCATTTTTAAGAATTTAAATTTTTTGAGGTTGAATCAGGTGATCAATTAATAGAAAATAATATCTCAAATTTAATCATCTAATCAAACTCTTGAATTTCGGATTGTTGATTTCAGCTAATGCTATAAACCTCAAAATAATGTGGATAGAAGATTTTGATGTTTTAAATCCTTGAATTTTTTGGTTCTTCATCAACAACAAATGACACCAGTTTTTTTTTTAAGAATTGGGTTCTGAATTCTGATTTTTGGGTTTGATGGAATTCAAAACCATTTTAATAAATTATTATTATTATTTTTGGTTGGGTTTTTTTCTCCTATATGTTCTACCTTGAGTCCTTCATGGACCCTTTTAATGATATATTAGAAAAACGTTTGATTTTTTTCGAATTAAACGGTCGTCAGAATAATCCTGCATATGGGCCTAACTCAAGGTAATATAAAATAGAGAAGATGGGCCTCTGATCGACGGCCAGGATCATCAAGCCACGTCACAAGGTGCCAACGTGGAACGTGTTGATTCCCCAATTTAATTGTGCCAGTTGCTAATTGTCTTAAACTTATGATACGTTTTTCTTAATAGAGAAAAATAAGAAAGTACATATACTGGAAATTCGTGTATGTATGCTCATTAATACTTTTTCTTTCTGGCATTTTTATCTAGAATTATTTTTTGATATGGATAAAAGTAAACAGAGAACTACTAAAATTCAATGCTAGGGAGATTGGATATCTGGTTTTGACCATTTCAATTATATAGACTTCTATATGACCTCAATGCCCCGAGAAATTGGCTTTTATAACATTTTCTCTCTTGGTCAAAATGGGCATTTTAGTCATTTAACTTAGGAATAATGGGTCAAACTAAAAAATAACATGACAATTCCCAAAATAGAGAAAAGAGGGCGGAAAAAATTTCAGCTTCAGGGGGGATATACACTCTTTTTCCGGTCTATGTGCTTTTGTTGTCCATTTGTCAGTTATTAAGTAAATTACAGCTAAACGAAAGACGATAATATCCTCAGGGCGAAGGTCAGGAAAAGGGAAGCAAGCTCTCGGTGATAGGGGCAGTTTCGGTAAACATTGCAGAAATCGCTTCTCAGATGCAAAAGGATGAAAAGGAAATGAAGATCGAAAGAGACCTACCAATCCCTTTACAGATTGGTGGCGTTGCCAGCGATGCATTTCTTCTGGTATGCGTCTTTCACTGTTTATTCCTTCTTGTTTCTTAGCTGTTCTTTCTTCTTATAGTTGTGAACTCAGCATGCACGTGTCACATATTTTATTTATAGAAAGCCCAATTGAAAATATGGCCCATATCGCTTCTAGGGTGTGGCCCATGTAGATTGATCTTAACCATTCAACGGGTGTTCATCAGATGGGCATCATTGCGCTTGTTCCAATTTTGAAATTGAATGGTTAGGATTGCTCCATCGTTGCATCTTGGCATGGACTAGTTTACATGGTTAACTAGTGTTTGTGATGAGTTAGGTTAGAGACTTTCCAAATGAGACTCAACTTGAAATGAATTGATTAGATGAGGGTGAAACTTCAAACATTCTATATTTGACTGTTTTCAAGGCTAAGGGTTTGATGAAGGTGGGTTATCTATCGGATGGTCCACACCGTTCAAGGATGTGCTCTGCCATTCATCGTGAAGGGCATCCAAATCTGGGATAAAAATAACGGCTGGCCGATACACCCATATCGGTTGTCAAAAATCTGATACGTACTGTATCGGCCATTTTTTTTACCTTAGATCCGAATAATGAAATGATAGACCTTACTTTATAAATGACCAGCCCAAAAAAAATCGATCCCATGGAATGGATAGCCTTGTAGAGTTACCTCAAACATCAATCTGAGTCATAAAATTAGAGCCCAATTGGAATGGGCCCAGGTGAATTTTGGGCCATTTGTCTTTATCTGAGCATGCGTAGGCATCTTGTGCATTTCATCAATGACCCATCTAGGCCCAGCCCATTGACATCATCAATTGCGGGGAGGGAATAGTAGCCATTTTTAAGAGAAGCTTGTTGGAAGCAGAGATGGAACTGTTGCTAACATTCTCCTTTGTCTTTCAGATCTCTGTCAGCTTCGTCAATATCCAAATGTCTGCAGAATTATCGGACAGTGTTCAAGAGACTATTGTTCAAGATAAAGATGAAAGCTTCCTCAGAAGGGTGACAAGCTTTGTTTCACCATCCGGAAGAATCAAGAAGAAGAATGGCTCAGACCAGATGGAAGAATTAAGTGACAATCGACTGTCCAGCAGGTTCTCAGGTGACACCGATGACTTGCCAGGCTACAAAACTGAAGATTCACCTGGCGACGATTTGCCTCCAACTGGACCAGAGCAATTGGGTTACAGCCCAATTACTTCTTCTGCAAACCTTGTGTCGGTTGCAATAGAAGATGACTCAGCAGTGTGTTACAGCAGAAATAAGTGCTACGAAGAATCAAGGTCAGTCTCTCGATCGGAATCCTCTCCTTGTTTGGAGACTCTATCAGGTTCACAACCCAAGACTGGGTTTCTATCATGGAAGAAGAGGAGATTGAGCTTCAGAGGCAGGAAATGGAAGGAAGAGCCTCTTCTTAAGAAGGGGAATGAAGAGGGTGGTGGAGATGACATTGACTTTGCTCGACGGCAGCTTGTCTCAGACTCCACCATGTTGACTGAGGTATGTGTTAGAAATTCTATGATCCAATAAAGCATCTATGCATAGGTTTTGAGCAATTAGTTATACATATGGTTTTTTTTTTCTTCCAAACAAATGGGAAAAAGCATCTGGATCCATTTTTCTGTAAATGACCAAGTGTCAATTTCACACACAGTAATTGAAACTGCTGATTCTTTTCTAACTCTGATCTTCCATTGTTCTCTTTCTAACAGAAAGCAAATTGTGAGTCTACTGAGAAACGAGCACTAGAATTGGAGTTTGGGAACGACGGATTCACAGTTGGAAGTTGGGAAGAGAAAGAATTCATTAGTAGAGATGGACACACAAAGCTCAAAGCAAATGTGTTCTTTGCCTCTATTGATCAGCGCAGTGAAAGTGCTGACGGAGAGAGCGCCTGTACGGCGCTTGTTGCAGTCATTGCGGATTGGATACAGTCAAACCAGGGTGCAATGCTGACAAGATCTGAGTTTGACAGCCTCATCCAAGAAGGTTCATCAGAATGGAGGAAACTCTGCGAAGATGAGGCCTATCGAGAACGTTTCCCTGACAAGCACCTCGATCTTGATTCAGTGCTTGAAGCAGGAATCAGGCCCATCTCTGTTTTCCCGGAGAAATCTTTTGTTGGGTTCTTCCACCCTGAGAACTATGAATTCTTGCAAGGCGCAATGTCATTCGATAGCATCTGGGATGAGATTAGCAGTAGTGCTGTTAATGATCGGCCACGAGTTTATATTTTGAGCTGGAATGATCATTTCTTTATATTAAAGGTCGACGCCGATGCCTTTTATATCATAGACACATTAGGAGAGCGGCTTTTTGAAGGGTGCAACCAGGCATACATTTTAAAGTTTGACAACGGCTCATCGATGTTTAGAGTCGCGAATCCCGTTCGCAAGGATAATCTAGTGAAGGAGATGGAAGAGTTGAAAGGAGGCGATGGAACCGACAGGGATGCAAGCAACATTTTGTGCAGTGGGAGAGAGTGTTGTAGGGAATTCATTAAGAGATTCCTTGCGGCCATACCTTTAGGACAATTGGAGGTAGAAATGAAGAAGGGATTGGATTGTAGCAGTGCTCTCCAAAGATTACAGATAGAGTTTCACTTTACCTCTGGAGAATTGTCGTCATCATCATCATCATTATCATCATCTACATTTTCTTCTCCTTCTCACACAACATTGAGATAATGCGATGATCGAATGGTAACGACCGCTAATTAATCAGTTTTTTATGGGTTTTGGTGGAAGATGGAGATTTGACTGGTTCAATTAACCTGAGGTATGGCTGTTTTTTGGAAGTCCAGTGTACATTTGCGTGTTCATGAATTTGTTGTATCGGATCAGATTTGTAAAACAAGGTAATAAAGGAATTGCCATTTTGTAATTTTGCATTTCTCATGTGCTCCTCTTTTGCTTCATGTCAATGACAATGCAACTTGGTTAGCTGGTTCCTGTTGGTGATCTTTCCTACTAAGTAGGTGAGTAATTAAATTAAAATGGTTACAATGGTTTTTGAAGTTTATGCCCTCTTCCTCGTGCATTTCTCAATGTCCAAAGAAAACACAATCCTATAAATCCCAATCATATTTTTTTAGAGTCAACTTTTTGAGTTCTACTTTTCAATTTGACCTTATCATAAATTATACAATCAATTACTCTACTATCTATCATGTCTTTTTTTTTTTTAATCAATTCTCTCAATGTTGTCAGTAGTCTACCTCTCCGTCTTGTGCCTTTGATATATTATTGATGCATGACTAGCACAAATTACAAATGTAAATTTATGTTCCTCCAGCAAGGGTACTTCTTCTCCTCCTCATCATCATCATCATCCGCTAAATCCCATCTTTTTAATTTCTATTTCTCTGGCTGATCCTATCATAAATTGAATCTAGATCCACTACGGCTATAGCACTAGATATTTTTTGTGGCACAATCAGCAATCAGCATGTGAACCAATTCAAGGTGAATTGATTATTTTAACCATGTAGGTTGTTATTTGATTTTTTTTCCATATTTATTAATTCACCCATATATTATCCACATGGCAATGGGTAATTGGTGGTAAACCCAGCCCAACCCATATCATGCCTATTTGAGCCTGACTTAATCTGACCCGACTTAAAAGACCGAGTTTTGTAACTCATCCCAACCCTAATCTGATCCAAGAACTTGACCTGACTAATCTAAAATGTAGATTGATTTAGTTTTTTACTTTCCTTTTCATAAGCATTTAGATTAAATCACTTTAAAAAAAAAAATAATATCTCTATACACTTAATGTTTAGGAAAATGACAAATAAATTGAAAATAGACAAAAGTCTTTATTTCTAAAAGAAATGATACTTTCATACATTTAATATTCAGAGAGAAAAAAAATAAAAATACAAAGAAACAAAGTTTTATTGGAGAACAACATGATTATCGATAAACGACATGCTTATCAATTATATTTATACATATTAGTACTAAGTTAGGTTGGGTCAATTTTTTAAAAGTCAAACTCAACTCAACCCTAATTTAATTTGGGTTTTTAATCCTTCAACCCAACCCAGCCATAAGATAAAAGATATTAAACCCAACCCACTTATTTTTTTAGTCGGGTAAAAACTCAATTCAAATTTTACTTCTATTTTAAATCATACCATCAATCACTCTACTAATATATTCTTTTATCTTCACTCCATATTGTTATTGGTTGACCTCTCTACCTTATGCTTGTGATCCATAGCATCTTAACTCTAAGTATGATACCATTCAAATCTTCTATGATCAAGTGAGTTTTTATTATTTTATAAAATGGCAAATGGTCTGTTAGAAGGTGGAGAAGACTCAAATGGATGGAAGTAACTTTAAACAGGCAACCAATCCCTCTGAAAATTATTATTTTTTATTAATTATTATGAAAATTCTAAAACACCCTTTGAATTTTTTCATAATTTAAAGAAACACTTTGCATTTTTGAAAAATTAGAAAACCTCTTGACTTTTCATGAGAATCTCAAAAAACTCTATTGATTGTTAATCACTATATTCCATTTTGTAATATAATAAAAGTGTAAAGAAGAAGAAAAGAAAAGAAATTAACAATCAATCACGTCTCATAAAAATAAAAATAAAATGGTTTCGTAATAACTAATAAAAAAAATGAGGGATAAGACTAAGATGAAAAATGTGAGGGATGACATGGAAACATTAGAAAATCTCATGACTAAAGAAACCTCAAAAAACCAAAAAAAATTATAATTCACAGGAAAATAAATTAATAAAAATAGTGGATGACAAATTCATTAAATTGAATGTCTTTGTATCATATTGTTAATTTTTTTTATATTTAGATGCAATGAATGATGAAGACTAAGCATAGGGAAGCCAACGGTGGCTTGTGTGTTATAAAGTGCCATGGTGATTAAATAGTTAAACTTAATATGTTATGTAGTGGTTGGTTTAGCTGGTTGCCTCCCGCTTTAGGAAGCGGGAGGTTGAGGATTCGAACCTCCATGGCCTAAATTTGGTGTGTTTTAGAGGTATTGGGCTCATCCATGGGGGTTTTAGTAGGACTACATCTGAATGAGCCGGGCTTAAGTTGCATCAAAGCTTGATTAAAGCCCGGGCCGGAAAGCAAGTTTTTTTGTATAAAACAGGGGTCAAAATATCGACCGATACTGTGCATATCAGCCGATATATATCGGATTATCGACCACCGATATGAGCGAATTTTTGACCGAATTATCGGTCATGATATCGGCCGAATTTTAAAAATTCGGTTTTTTTTTTAAACGCTTTTTAAAAAAAAAAATATCGGCCGAGATGACCGATATATCGGTCAAAATCTCGGCCGAATCTGGGCCGAAATTCCTTTGGACCTGCCTTTTTTCCAGAAAAAAACAGTAAAAGTCTGGCCTGGGCCCAACTCAAGTTCGGCGATATTTTGCCGATATATCGGATGATATCTCATGTCCGATATATCGGGCGAGATCTCACCTGTCAACCAATTTCTTCAAGTCAAATATCTGTGTACGGTGGACTGCAGGATTCGGCTGGTCCGGCATGCGTGAATATTTTATTATTTTTTTAAATCTGAAAAATCGATTTGGTCCAATTTTTTTCTATAAATACCATTCACCTACACTTCAAATTTCACAACTTATTTTCAAGGAAAAAACCAGATTTTACCATTTCTCTTCCAAAAAAAATTTCACTCTTCATTACTTGATCTGACTAAGTTCTAAAGGACCCGGTTTTGGTTGAAACTGAACGATCCAGACCGTTCAAAGTTTTCTTTATTTATAGATCTACTGATCTTGTAAGTTTTGTAATTTATTTCGATTTATCTGTATTTTATTTTAATTTTTTTCAGCCAAAAATAACATAAAAGTGTTATAATTTGTTAAAAAATGATTGAACTTAAATAACATATGTAGTAAATAAAAGCTTTATAAAGGTGTTATAATTTTTTTCCATCTGAATGTATCTGTAGTTCTTTTGTGTGTACTTTGTTAGTTACTATTTTTTTCCATTTATGTATTCCTTTTTGTTAACTATTTCAACATAAAATAGCATAAATGAAAAAAAAAAGTTAGAAAATGATAAAACCTATAAAATAATAGATGAACATTTTTCATTTGCTCTTAGTTACTGTTACTAACATGTCAAAATTTACAGCAACATTTTCTACTTTCATTTACTCTTTATTTTAATTATTTCATTATAAAATATGGATTATGACTTATAAATGTTAGAAAATGGTAAAACCTATAAAATAATATATGAAATTTTTTTATTTGCTGTTATTTACTGTATACTAACTTATTTTATAGGATGCAATTTTTTCCTTTTATTTTCTTTCTTTTTGTAATTATTTCATCATTAACTATGGATTATGACATATAAATGCTAGAAAATGATAAAACCTATAAAATAATATATGAAATTTTTTTATTTGATGTTATGTAATGTATACTAACTTCTTTTACAGGGATGCAATTTTTTCCTTTTATTTTCTGTCGTTTTCTAATTATTTCATCATTAACTATGGAGTATAACATATAAATGTTAGTAAATGGTAAAACCTATAAAATAATAAATGTTTTTTTTTTATTTGCTGTTATTTACTGTATACTAACTTCTTTTACAGGGATGCAATTTTTTACTTTTATTTTCTTTCTTTTTGTAATTATTTCATTATTATCTATGGACTATGACATATAAATGTTAGAAAATGGTAAAACCTATAAAATAATACATGAATTTTTTTATATTTGCTGTTATTTACTGTATACTAACTTCTTTTACAGGGATACAATTTTTTCCTTTTATTTTCTTTCGTTTTCTAATTATTTCATCATTAACTATGGATTATGACATATAAATGTTAGTAAATGGTAAAGCCTATAAAATAATAAATGAATTTTTTTATTTGCTGTTATTTACTGTATACTAACTTCTTTTACGGGGATGCAATTTTTTCCTTTTATTTTCTTTCTTTTTGTAATTATTTCATTATTATCTATGGACTATGACATATAAATGTTAGAAAAAGGTAAAACCTATAAAATAATACATGAATTTCTTTTATTTGTTGTTATTTACTGTATACTAACTTCTTTTACAGGGATGAAATTTTTTCCTTTTATTTTCTGTCGTTTTCTAATTATTTCATCATTAACTATGGATTATGACATATAAATGTTAGTAAATGGTAAAACCTATAAAATAATAAATGATTTTTTTATTTGTTGTTATTTACTATATAATAACTTCTTTTGCAGGGATGCAATTTTTTCCTTTTATTTTTGTTCTTTTTTGTAATTATTTCATTATTATTTATGGACTATGACATATAAATGTTAGAAAATGGTAAAACCTATAAAATAATACATGATTTTTTTTTATTTGTTGTTATTTACTGTATACTTACTTCTTTTATAGGGATGCAATTTTTTCATTTTATTTTCTTTATTTTTTGTAATTAGTGGAGAATACAATTTGAGAAGGATGTGACAAGAACATGAGATGTAACTTATGATAGACCGAGGTGCACATATGAAAAAATAATGTATTATTGTAATCACTGTAATATTTAGTGGAGAATGCGATTTGGGAAGGATATGATGAGAACATGAGATGTAACTTATGATGGGGTGAGATTTTTTTTTTTTAAAAAAGGCAATGTATTATTGTACTTAATGTAATATTTAGTGGAGAATGTGATTTGAGATAGATGTGAACGAACACACTGGATGCATCTATTTAGTGTACACGTAATATTGTTTAATATATTTTAAATTTAAATTCATCTATTTATCGAACTTCTGAATCATAATTTATACTGTAGATAAAATGGCATGAAGAGTGGAAGATCCTGCATGGGAATTTGGTGAGAAACTTGATAATAGAGTTCGTTGCTGTTTGTGCGGGAAAACATGACACGTGGCGTTACCCGTTTAAAAGAACACGTTGCGGGGAAGACAGGTAATGTTGTTGCATGCACGAAGGCAACCCCGACACAAAAAATAATATATCGTGAGTTACTCAAAGTAACTGTGGAGAAGAAAAGATTAAAAACAAATGCAGAAAAAACAGCATTGGAAGTTGCAATGGAGGACATTTACAGTAAGTAAGATGACGAGTGTGTGCAAATGGGTAGTTCAGAATCCTCCGGTGAGGACCCAGATGAGACGCAAGAGGCGCAAGACTTGCGGCTGGCTTTGAGATAGAGTCGTTGCGATATGCATATAGGCAGCCATGGTGGTGCAGGTAATATAAAATTTATATTTTTAGAAAATCACAAATACATTTTATTGAGATGAAAATTAGAAAAAAAAATGCTAATCCACTTATTTTTATTAATCTATGCAGGTGGGTCCCGCCATGATGGTACAAGTGGATCCGATTCAAAGAAGAAGAAGAATACCGGATTACGAACTACATGGAAATCAATGAAGACTATATTTGGCATGGGTAATCAAAATGCACCCATTGATCCGCACTATGACGTCAATCCAGAAACCGTTGGCCCTGCGGATCCAATATGGGATAAGCCCGCCTATTTGATGTAGAGGAGAATAGACCAAGCCACAAGAGACGAGGCCAAAAAAGGCATTGGAAATGTTGCGATAAAATACTTCGTAGATATTCACAGGCCACCAAGGGATATAGAAAATCCCTATCTACGGGCCCTTTGTTATGCATCTGCAATTGCTGGGCCATCAATAAATTTTCCTTCACCATATGAAATATCTACATCATTCATTCTAGGTGAAATTCAAAGAATTAGGGAATGGGTGGAAACATTTAAAGAGTCATGGGCTGAAACTGGGGTGACAATTATATGTGATGTGTGGACTAGTAAAGATAACAGGACTATGGTGAACTTCCTCCTCTACAATTGTCGGGGTACAGTTTACCATAAATCTTTCGATACAACACAATTTAGCAACGACGGAGAACTTATTTGCGGGCCTGATGTTGGAAGTTTGTCAATTTGTAGGCTTGAGAATGTTTTCCAAATTGTAAGGGACAATGGATCGGCTTATAACTCTGTAGGAAATATGGTCAGCAGACATCACCCCTGGATCTTTTGGACGCCGTGCGCAGCTCATTGTATAGATTTTATACTTAAGGATTTTGTGAGAGAGTCATTGATGACAGCCTCATCAATGCTTGCAGAGAAGTTACTACTTTTATCTACAGTCACAAACAAGTCCTAGATTTAATGACAAAGTACACGTGAAATCGTGAACTGTTGTGTCCTGTAGTGACTCGTTTTGCAATGGTTTACACTCTAACCAGTTTCTTAAGAAGCAATGATAAGTTGATTAAGATGTGTCGAAGCAGGAGATTTTGGGAGGCGGTCCCCACCCATAACGTTGGGCTAATGAGCATGCACAGAAAGCGGCAGGGATTTTAAGAACTACTTCCTTTTGGGAGAATGTCACATTTGACATCAACCTCGTCTCTTCGGTAGTAAGATCACTCCGACTAGTCGATGGAGATGAGAAGCCAACACTGCCATACGTATTTGAAAGTATTATCCATGCAAAAACCGAAATACAAGTCCTAACCGACGATGAGTTTGTGTGGTTTTTCATCATCTCGACACGTATTAAAGAGTTCTTCATGGATAACCCACAATTCATGGTAGGTTAGTGATATATGTGTTTCTTCATTCGTTATGTGAGTTTATACTTTATAATACTAATTGTAATTTATTACACTTGACAGCTTATTTTTTGAATCTCTTTTCGAAGAAACTTTCTGAGTTGGACCCAACTATATCAAAATTAACTGCCTTCGACGCTTTTAGAAGAACATTGGAGAAAATGGTCATTATTGATCCCAATGAGCGAGTTGGTTGTATGAATGAGGTATTACTTTAATTTTTAATTTTTTATTATAATTTGTGGGTCATACTAAAAGATATTGTGTTTATCATTGTTACAGCTGTATATATTTAAAGGCCGCACAGAATCATTTGCGAATCCCTGCGTTGATGTTATTTTACAAGAGACGGCTAGGATGACACTAGCGACGTGATGGAAATGGTTTCGGCACAGTACACCTAATTTGAAGAAGTACGCAATAAAGTTATTTAGCCAGACATCGAGTGCAAGTAATTGCGAAATAAATTGGTCGACATTTAAGTATGTTAATAGTCAGCCATGAAATAGGCTGTCATCAGAAAAGCTCAATGAATTAGTGTTCCTCCACTACAATCAACGCCTTAGGGTGAGAAACTTAAGGAGGTACCCAGAGATTACACATGCTTCTGCTGAGGATTTTTTCATGCCTATTGGTCTAGAACATATATTTGCATTCGATGATACACTGGGAGAATGGATCGAAGAACGTGAGGAGCCACTACTGCACAACCTCAACTCACATGATCTCCTAAGAGAAGTGGAGTTGGGATTGGCTGAAGATGACGAGGAGGATACATCGAACGCCGGTCGTCGCCATTCAGTTAGCGATCGGCCCATATCTTTGAATAGGCGACATGACCATACTTCAACAGGTACCCAGATGGCACCACGTCGCCATTCTATTAGTTAGCGACCGTCTAGCCAATCGGGAGAGGGTGCCTCAACACAAAGGAGGAGGATTGAAAGAGGGAAATCACAACTCATTCCCAGCAGTCAGCCACCAAGTCGTTGGGACCACGGGTCCGTCGCGTCTGATGATTCTACCGATGACAATGGCGGTTCAAATGATAGACTTCTTTGGAGATATTGCTATCCGGCTGGGGCTGGTGTTGCCGAGGATGAGTACGAGGGGATTTCACAGGGGTATCACCCTGATATCAGTCACATCCATCAGAAACGGGAAGAATCACACATACACCTCCTCATGGCGATCAAAACATGTTCGAACATGGTGTTGGGTTAGCATGGCCCGGATATATGCCAATAAACAATTGGGGTGGTTCGGCTTATGGATACGTGGACGCTGAGTCTCTTACAAGTAACATGCATTCCATCTCTATTTCTGATGAGCAATCACGCCAAAGCTTTGCTAGTTGGCAATATCCATATCCATCTTCGTCTCAATCCGAGAACATCTCAATAGATGAATATTATCTATAGGATCAATATGGGAGGTTTATATTTAACGATAACGTCCACGGTTATGAGTTTGAAGAATATTCTCCATATTGATGTTCATCTTTAAATGATACTGAAATGTATGGGAATAAATTATCTTTTGAGTTTAGATCTTCAAAGTTTCTTCATTTAGTTAATTTTGAAAAACTTTTCAGTTAATGATTTAAATGGAATTTATTGTAATTAAAAATGTATGACATTTATGTGGTTATTAGTTCAAGTAATTAGGACCCCATTGGTTTCATTTTCGAATATTTTTCTACATTATTATGTAATTTTCAATCATTTTATTATTTATTTATTTTTATTTCTATAATTCATAACTTAAAATAACACTCATTGACTAAGAAAATAAATTATGAAATTATTTTAACAAATTTTCCTCATTTATATGCTTTTCCTTGTAATTTTCACCATTTTATTACTAATTATATAATTTCCCGATATCGTAACTTCAAAAATATATTAGAAGACGTAAATGTCCTATATTTTATGAAAAAATTACATATTTAATAAGCCCATAATGATTTGCATTTACTGTAATTTTTTTGGAATTTTTTTTTTTAAAAAAAAAGGCAGGAGAGAGAAAAAGTTCGGCCGACATAGATATTGGCCGATATGAAAAATCGACAGAGATTTCGGCCCAGCCGATTTTTCTACCCCTGGTATAAAATATTTGACTAAAAAACACTAATTAAATTATGTTTTCGATCAAGTATGATTATCAATTATTATCTAAATAATAAGTTAATACGTGGAAGCTTATGCCGAAATTCCAATACCAGTCCCAAAGGGATTCCCTCCCTTTGTGCACAGCGACGGGGATTTAATTTTGATTTAAGCTTTCCCGCTTCCGTCTCTGGGCCTCCACGCCTGCAGGCTCCTTGGCTTTAGGGTCTAGTGGGCCTGGACGGTGGCGCCTTCGTCTCTGGGCCTCCATTACACCGAATTTATCACCCAGCCAGGGGTCCAAAAATTGTTGATATCAAGATATCGGCGTCTCTGTCGATATCTCGGTATCTCAGATTTCGACCGATATATCTCTTTCTCTCCTAATTTTTTTTAAAAAAATATCGGTTGTTTAAATGTGTATTGGCGAGATCTCGGCCATATCAGTGGAAACAGACAATATCAGTCGAGATTTGTAACACTGCACCCAGAAATATTCGAGTTTTTTGGAGTCTTCGTCTTTCTTTTTTGTGTAGGAAAAGTGAATCAAGTACAGACCTTATGTCAGGCAATCCAAATTGGTGATTGCGTTGCTAGTTAGACCTTCTTACATTATGAAATATGAATGACTATAAATATTAGTCCCACTGTATCAATATAGAAAGACTGATTCGTACTAGCTTCATTAAAATTCAACAAAATAGTGCCCAACATGAAAACCCTTCATCTCATCCTTGAAGCATTTGCTTACTTCAAAATCCTTTACTTTATTGCCTTTACTGCTTGGATCCTCTTTGCTCCAGCTCTAGTTTGAGGTGTTTATTGGGGTTGTTGTCAACGAGTCTTACATTGGAAGTGTAAAGGAAGATTTTGAGGTTTATAAATGACTTGCGTCATTCAACCTAACAGGCTAGTCTTTTAGGCTGGAAACCTAGAACAAAAGAAAAGAAAAAAGAGAGAAAAGAAATTCTTATCGGAGTCTACCTCTCCTTCTTTCAATCGTCTCATTCCTTCGTCTTTTCTCTTAAATTGGCCTTTCCTGTTCTTAGGGTTAGCAACCCCTTTTTAATAAAAAAAAATTAGAAAATATGTGTCTGGGTGACTTATCGAGGCGTATCCGTAACTGAAAAATATTTAATTAAATGGGTGCGTTGATACAGCCGGACGATCGAAGACTTTCGAAGTATTCGTGCTTCATAGGATTTGGGACTTGACTCGTGTTATTCCTCATCGCTTTCCTCCCCAATTTCTTGTCCAACATCTACACTAGCTCTTTTTTGCTCTATTTTTTGGAATAGTTGCTTCACAAATCCAATTTCCTTTGTCTCCAACTTTGCTTGGAACCATCTAAGGTTCTTTTGTAATTGTTGGATTAATTCCCTTAGCTCTTGTGGTTTTCTTTGTTGTTGAATAGGCTTTTGTTGTTGTGAGGGTTTTTCAAGCTAAGTTTGAGTGGATTCACTTGGTATTTGATGCTTTGTCACTACTCTCCTCATGTGATGGAGTTTTTTCCTTGGTGGGCTCGTTTGTTATAGCAATCTTTCTCTGTCTTTGTGTTATTTCCTTAGTTTTGGGCAGGAGTTGGTTTTGAAGAAAATATTAAATTGGCAACATAACCTTTTCCATTATCTCAGTATATATAAGTGTACAAGTCTTTCACAGAGGAAAGAGGGAAATCAATAACAATTAATTACAATCCCTAATTTAGGGAGAACGCTAAATATAGATGTACAATTATGGAGAGTCAACATATTCCATTAATACTCCCTTGCAAACTCGACGGTGGTGGAGCGACGAGATTGGAACGAAGGATAGAGAAATATTGTTTTGCGAGACCCTTGGTGAAAATATCTGCAAGTTGATCCTATGAAGAAACAAATTGAATGCGATAAGAGCCAGTAGCAACACGTTCGCAGATGAAATGATAATCCAGCTCAATGTGTTTAGTCCGAGCATGAAACACAGGGTTAGCAGCCATATACGTTGCACTGAGATTATCACAGAGAAGAATGACTGGAGAAGTGAGAGGAAAATCAATCTCGAATAGAAGGTTCTGAATCTAAATTGTGTCAGCACAAGTGTAGGAAAAAGTCTTATATTCAGCTTCTGCACTAGATTGAGAGACAGTTGGTTGTTTCTTCACACATCAAGAAATGAGGTTCGGACTAAAGAAGATGCAATAACAAGTAGTTGAACGACGACTGTCAGGACAGCCGGCCCAATCAGCATTAGAGTAAGCAAGCAGTTGGAGTTGATTAAAAGCACGCACAATAGGTAAGCTACGACCAATAGAGCCTTTGAGATAGCATAAGATGCGTTTAACAACATCTAAATGAGGTTGACCCATGAATTGAGCGACAAGATGCACCACAAACGCAATGTCGGGCCGCGTGAGAGTAAGGTACTGCAGGGCACCAATAAGATGACGATACTCAGAGGGGCCTTACAGTAAATCACCCGTAGCAGAGGATAAGTGGGTCTTAGTAGCAATATGGGCAGAACAAGGCTTGGAATCAAGCATCTTACTGCGGTTGAGAATATCTAGTGTATACTTGGTTTGGGACAAATGAAGCCCATTGGAGAGAGAAGTCACCTTAAGACCCAAAAAGTAATTTAAAGATTCCAAATCTTTAATTTCAAATTCAGCGCCCAGGCGATGTTTGAAAGACTGAAGAAGAGGTGTGGAATTCCCGGTCAAGATGATCTCATCAACATAAAGGAGGAGAAGCATAACACTAGAGCCACGTCTATAAGTAAACATTGAGTTATCAGCCTGCCTTTGAACAAAGTCGGACTGCAATAGAAATGAACTAAATCGCTGAAACCACACCCGAAGATCTTGTTTCAACTCATAAATAGCTTTGTGAAGTCTGCACACATGATGTGGATGATGCGGATCAACAAAGCCAGGCGGTTGAGACATGTAAACTTCTTCAGTAAGAGTACCATGAAGGAAGGCGTTTTTGACATCCAGTTGATGTATGGGCCAGGCAGAATTGACAGCAAGACTGAGAATGGTGCGAATAGTGGTGGGCTTAACAATTGGACTGAACGTCTCATCGTAGTCAATACCAGCTTGCTGATGAAAGCCTTTGGCAACAAGACGAGTTTTATGATGTTCAATGCTACCATCAGAGCGTCGTTTGAGTTTAAACACCCATTTGCAACCAACTGTTAGCATGAGAAGGAGGTGGAACAAGCAACCAAGCATGCTGTCGAAGGAGGGCATTGAACTTGTTGTTCATAGCATGTCTCCACTCCACAGACCGAGCAACTTGAGTGTAGCAGGTGGGCTCGGTGGTGGAGAAGGAGACCAAAGAAGCAAAGGCTTGAGGTAATGGATGACGACTGGCGAAGGTTGCTTGCTTCTTGGGCTTGAAAATGCCATGCTTGGAGCGGGTCACCATAGGATGCTTACTAGTAGAGGCTGCCGGAATGGATGCTGCAGGTGGAGCATCGGGTTCGGATAGGAGAATTGATTCCTATGCCGTGGTGGGAGAGGAAAGGGCAGCAGATGGCGACTCTGTAGATGAGGCTGCTGGAGGAACGGACATAGCAGATGTAGAGGGCATGTTGATCACCGAAATAAAAATCACATCAAAAGAGGTAATGGATGATGACCGGGTAGTGTGCCAGTTGTGCGAGCATAAGGAAAGACTGCTTCATTGAATATGATATGCTGTGAGATGTAGACTCTGCTGGTGGAAGGGTGAAGACACCTGTAGCCCTTGTGTCGAGAACTGTAACCAAGAAGACACATTCAACCGATCGAGGTTGAAACTTGTTAGTAATATAATGACTAAGATAAGGGTAGCACGCACAACCAAATGTACGAAGGGAGAGATAGTCTGGTGTAGTGCCAAAGAGCTATTGAAAGGGCGAGGACCAGTCCAAGATGGGTGTTGGTAGCCTATTAACGAAGTGCATGGCAGTGGTTAGAGCTTCAACCCATAGGGTAGAAGAGAGATGGGATGCAATGAGTAAGGTGCGGCCCATTTCCGATAGATGTTGGTGTTTACGTTCAGCAAGACCATTCTGCTGGGGGGTATGAGGATAAGAGAGGCAGTGAGTAATCCCTTGTTGTGCACACAATGTATGAAAAAAACTATTGTCATATTCTTGACCACTGTCACTTTGAAAGTATTTAATAGTGGCAGAAAAATGATTTTCAATAAAGGCGAGAAAAGTTTTGAAATGCATGAAGACTTCCGAGTATTAAACCGACAACATAACCTTTTCCATTATCTCAGTAGATATAAGTGTACAAGTCTTTCATAGAGGAAAGAGAGAAATCAATAACAATCAATTACAATCCCTAATTTAAGGAGAATGCTAAATATAGATGTACACTTTTTGAGAGTCAACATATTCTATTAATAGGTTTTAATGGGTTGAGCTTCTATTTATATGTGGTTCCCTTTCCTATTGGCTGGGAAGCCATAACAACTTTAATAACATGAACTCTACTTTTGTCTCCCTCTCCACCCTATTTATCTTTTTTTTTTGTCCCAGCTCAAATTATTGCAAATGCTTCCTTGTAAGTTGCCTTCCATAGATTATTTCATGCACTATAATGTATGTATTGATCTATACTGGGCATTTCGAAGCTGAAATGAAGGTTTCCTTAACCTCCACTGAAGATTTTAAGAGTTGTGGAAGAAAAGCCATTTCAATTTTGGACACCATCTGAAGTGAGTCGGGCTTAGGTCCATTTGGTGAAAGGGGCTGGATAATGATAGATTCAGCCCAATTATGCATAACCGAAAAGTTCAATGAAAAAAAAAAGATTTAAGATTGCCTTAATTAATACTCCCTCCGTCCCATTTTAGTTGCCTCATTTAAAACATTTGTATTTTTTAAGAAACTCTATATATTTTGAGCATTCAAAGAAGAGAAAAAATTGAAATACAGAGATAAGGTCTAAAAGAGATAGACCTCAAGAGAGTAGAAAATAAAAAGAAACATCAAAGATAAAAGATAAGCAATAATCACACAAGAAACACGCCTGCCCAATCGTTGTCAACTCCCAATTTAACGAAATAGTCCGCCACACCATTAACTGACCTTCCGACTTTAATAAACGATAGTCCCAACTCTTTGGCTAAGACTCTCACCTCCTTAATTGCATTGATCAATCTCCAAGGTGGATGCCTCAATCCCGAAGCCTATCTGAAAGCATTAACTGAATCCCCTTCAATAGTCAAATTACCTTAACAAAAGTCTTTCCAAATTATAAGTGTTCTCCTTATGCTAAGAATTTCTGCTTCATTAGAATCCATGATACCAACTTACTCATTGAACATTAAAGCCACCTCACCCTTATGATTTTTGAGCACTCCACTAATACCTGCTGGCCTCGGTTTCCCCTTAGAGGAACCATCAATATTAAATTTCCAAGAACTCTGTTGAGGGGGGTCCCATAACTCAAAACGCTTTGCCTTCTGACGCTGAAGCATAATACAACCCTCCCATGATAACATCAAATCATTGATTTTTAGCTCACTAAACATGGGGTCAACCAGTAGCCAAACAAATTAAGTCCCTTTTACTTTTGCGAAAAGATCATATTCAGATAATTTACTTCCTTCAAAAAGTCTCGCATTTCTTTCCTTCCACAGGGACCAAAGAACCACAGCCAAAAGAAGGTTTCATGCACATTTCAGTCTAGGTTTCAACCTCGAAAGGTGCCAAACACCTAGAGATTGAGCACAAGTATTTGCAAAAACCCAAGGAATACCCAGAAGTTAAAGAATTTTGTCCATAAACTTTTTGCCACTTCGCAATTAACAAATAGATGATTGACATTCTCTGAAGAAGATTCACACAAAATACAGTTAAGATCGTCCTCATCCCGTAGCAAAACCTCTTATCTTCAATGCTTCCTTTGTCAATATCTTTTCCATCAGAACACACCAAAGAAAAATTTGAACCCCTTGGCGATGCGCCACTAACCAAGCTTGATTTAGCTATATACTCACATTATTGAAAAGTTGACTTTGAGCAAGATTCACATTTGTACCCACAGAGAAAATATTAGAGGAATCACCAGACCAAATCAAATTATCACACTCATGCGGCGAAAAAGGAAATTCCCCCAAGTGACTTAAGAGCTTGCCTCGACTATTTGTTTCAAAAGATCTTAATACCCTTCTGAAATCCAAATGCCAAGAGATTAAACCATTCTCGCATCTGACAAAGTCTTGAACCATAGCATTAGGATTCCTTGGAATTCTGAACAATCTTGGGAAGAACTCACCGAAAGGTCGATCACCGATCCAAAGGTCTTTCTAGAAAAGTGTTCTATCTCATTTTCGTACCGAGAACCTTAAATTTTGTGTGAATAAACTACCAAATAAGCCCAAACCAGAACCAATTTTCCACAAAGATTTCATAACTGCAGATCCAAGATTTTCAACATTTGCACCTAGAAACCAACCTCCATTGTAACGCCCCACCCCTTTCTACAGCCTAAATGGGTTGTGGCCCACTTAGCTGTAGACTGAACTGGCGTAATCCAACGCATTACGCATCTAACGGGTGCTACATTACAGATTTGTGTCAGGGGGAAATTAGTATATATATTTTTTTGAAGTTTATAAATGAAATAAATAAAGCCATCAAATCCTTCAAGTCTAAATTTACACATCGCATAAATCATAATGTCATCGATAATATGAAATGAATAACATTTGTTATCAACATCACATTTAATCTCACTACTCACATGTGTGGTACTTCTCACTAAAAGCGATGCCTCAAAATACCACCGTTGTGGTCATCATGAAAGATCACGACCAACACCTCCATACCCATCCCATGAATATGCAGATGACATGCTCAACACCATGTCTACTATGCATCATCTCTATCATCCTGCCACATGTTATGAATCATATTAACATGTCATGAATAAAATCATTGCCATCATACTCCAAACATGATTATAATCTCAATTTAACATAAACATCATGTATATATTGTAAACATCAAAACTAACTCCAATAATATCATATGTACAAAGGAATAAATTATATTACAGTATTATCATTATGGAAACAATATTTTAAATCAAACTCAAGAACATCATTTATCACATTATAATAATTAACATAACATTCAACCAATTCAAACATAATTATTGGATCTTTCAATAAAACTAGTAGTTGATTTCCATTTATGCGGACAAATTGAGTCCCCTTACAGCCATTAAAACACTTAGCCAAATCCCTTACATTACTGTGAGTGAGCACGGGACTACAACCACTATTCTAAAATATAACTCAGTCTATTTTCTAAATCCAATATTACATTCCAAATACATGCTATACAATATTCTTTTCTATTGCTCAATCCTCCAAGTAATATAGAGAATTTTCATGCTCGATAAAGGTACAAAGTATTATTTTCCCTCACCTAAAAAAGTTGCGAAGTGTAGGTGACGAATCCACACGCATTCCAACTTGAAATCAATCAATAGAACGTCTGAGAAGTGTTGCATAGAGTTCGTTTGAAGTTTTGAGTATTCTTAACATTACTCTCAACTTGAATTAAAATAAGTGTAGGAGGGGTTTCTAAGGTCCGAGGTTAAGATTGAAAGTTGAGTCCATACACTACATGTTCAAATATTACCTAATCAGACTTGATTTTATGAGATAATAATAATAATGTTGATAATAATACTAAAATAATTTCATCTCATTGTAATTTACTTTCTTTTCTCAAAACCAGTTTGAACTAAATTCAAGCTATATTTATATTGTTTTAAAGAAATAAAGATTTTAATATCAAAACGTAGCTAAAGATTGGCCTCATACATGTGTCTTTGTATTTCAAATAAAGGTAAATAACATACTACAAATGTTAGGAAACAAAAACACATGGTATGAAGTTTAGAAACACGTTGGACCCTAACATGTAGTTCTGGAATTGAAAGTCATTTCACTTGTTTTGCCAAACTTGAAATTGAAGGTCAGTCCTCAAGTAAAAGGTTGGGTTGATTTAAAAGTCCACTTTGAGCAGAAAATGGACAGGTTTTATTGGCCCACTTTGAGTCACAAACTCATTTACAGGTACTGACTGACTGAGGAAGGTGAAAAATACTTTGATAAAGATAATAGGTTAAAATAACCTGAACCATTGAATACAATATTCTTACAACTCAATTAAGGTAAGGTGAGGAAGAAACAATTACATGTAACATGTGTTTGGCAAGTTAGGGGCAGGTTCTACAGGTGTGTTTTGGAACTGAAATCAGTCTCCAAATCAGGATGATTCAAGGGTTGATTGATGAATAAAATAAAATATTATTTCTTGTAAAAAGAAAATAACTATATAAATACTTTTGAAAACTCTGTTTATTTAAAAAAAAGAAATAAATTCCTTTAAACAATTTTGAAGTTGAAAATAAAATAAAAAGAATAATTTAAAAGCTTGGAGTCACCAAGCACAATAACTAATTAAATTAACATGAGGGCATGGAACCTAAGAATTATCTTTGGATGGCCAACGGTGGTCAATGGTTGTAAAACATTAGTATATAAAAATATACTCTGAAGATCCAAATACTTGAAGCTTGCTTTTGTTTATTTTAAATCTAAGAATTGGTTAAATAAAATAAAAGAATTAAGCATTTAAATAAACCCATTACTCTAAAATAATCAATGAGTCAAAAGCACCAACTTGGAAAAATCAAGTAGAAAACCGATTAGAAGATCTGCTCACAGAGGAAGTCGGCAGGAAGGGAAGAGATGGGAAGTGGAAAAATGCCTTAGGGCGGTAGCTGCTTCAAAGCCTCCAACGTTGTTGCCGTCAGAGGAGGTTAGAAAACACGGAGGAGAGATTAAGAGGGGGATCCGACTGGCACCGCGTGGCTTTATAGAATCCATGGTCGAATGGGTTTGTTGCTGACTTGAGAGGGATTGTCGAAAGGAAGAATCCGAGCAGGGGAAGGATTGGTGGAGAAGAGATAGGGTTTCCTTTCCGTTTTGGAGAAGAGAAGAGGAAAAATCGGATGGCATTTGGGGAAACTTTCCCTCTGCTGCTGCGGTGGTGAAGAAGTGGAATAAAAGGAAATTTCATCGAAACTTAGGGAGGGATTTTAGGAGGAAAGAAGAATTGAGAGTGTGGGTTTCACTGTGAATGGGAGTCACGGATGTATTCTATAAATCGTAATATGCTTATTGAACAAAATATATGAAAAACAGAGGAATCCAATTGGTTCCTAAATTCTAAGATGGTATCAGAGCCTAGGTTCTAAATTCCATAGATCTTGAGACAGGTTTCGAAGTGAAACCAGAAGGTCTAGGATTGAAAAAAAAAAGGGGAGGACACGGCTGAAATAGAAAGGCTCAGATCTGAGTTTCTTTTTTCATTCATTTTTTTTTTTTTTTTGGTCGGTGGTTTCAAAGGGGATTTTTTTTCCTCACCTGACACCATCGCCGGATCTGGCTGGAGAAGAAAGGGAAAAGTCTAGATCAAAGATCTACAGCAGATTCACGGTTCAGCGATCCGTGACGAGAAGGAACGACAGAACGCGGAGAACAAGCTGTAGAACCAGCGCCAGCGAGCGGCAACACACGGCCAGAATCTGAGATTTGAACTTAGAATCTGGGAAGAAGAAACCCAGATCTTGACGGGGTGAAGCCCGGCCATCCACTTCATCGCAGATCTGATTGTTCCTAGATCTGTAGCCCACCGCCTGCTGCCTTGAACCGCCACCGTCTGCAAATAAGCGGGGCCGGCCAGAATCTGAGATTTGAACTCAGAATTGGGAAGAAGAAACCCAGATCTAGACGAGGTAAACCTCACGGCCTTCACAAGTACCGCCACCGTCTGCTTTCTAAGAGAAACAAACAGCAAATGAGAAAACAAGAAATACCCATTTATTACATTCCTCCATCAACCATAAACCACAAGACAACCCATTTATTAGTCTCCCTATAAGTCTTTGATATCTTTCTTTATTAGTTGGAACTCCTTTTAGCTCAATACATAACTTCAAACCTTCTTCCACCGGTTTATCAGCAGGTTGACATGCTGACATGCCAGTCTCCTACAATAGGTCTAAGGCATAATTTCTTTGAGACAGAAAGATTCCTTCACTGGATCTAAACACCTCGATCCCAAGAAAATATTTCAAGGAACTCAGGTCCTTCATTTCGAATTCTCTGGATAAGTACTCTTGTAGTGCCTTCCTTTCTTCTAGATCATTTCATGTAACTACCATGTCATCTACATATATAATGAGTGTAGTGATCTTACCTTGTTGTTTATTTAGAAATAAAGTGTGGTCTGAATTGTTTTGATGGTACCCAAATGCTATTATGGACTTTGTGAACCTTCCAAACCGTGCTCTCGGAGACTGTTCCAATCTGCATAATGATTTCTTCAATCTGCACACCTTCTGATTGTGCCTTTCTGGTGTCATACCCCCTAGTGGGAGATCCATATAAACTTCTTTAGATAATTCTCTGTGCAGAAAGACATTCTTCACATCAAATTGTTGTAATGGCCAATCCAAGTTTGCAGATAAAGATAACAATACTCGAAAATTGTTGATTTTAGCTATAGGTACAAATGTCTGTGTGTAGTCGATTCCATAGGTTTGGGTGTACCCTTTTGCCACCAGTCTTGCTTTAAATCGTTCAACCGTGCCATCTGCCTTATACTTCACAGTGTAAATCGATCGACATCCCACTGGTTTCTTTCCTGGTGGGCAATCAGCGAGATCCCATGTTTTATTTTTCTGCAAGGCATTCATTTCCTCGTTCACAGTAGCTTTCCACCTTGGGTCAGCTAAGGCTTCCTACACACTGTTAGGGGATGGACTTATACCTTCTGGTAGTGTCACTTTTTCAGTTTCTGGGCGTTCATCACCACTTTTATCCAAAGTTATACCACTCAAATCCAATTCATCCACATCCTGGTTACCAGAATCAAGGGATTCACTAGATTCACTTTCCACAGAAGTTTGATGCTCGTAGTCTAGAACATCACAATCTAGAGTCTGAATTTCCCTCTGGTATTCCCCCTGAAGTTCAGGCTCAGACAAAAAATACATTAAATTTTCATGGAAAACCACATCCATTGTGATAAACATACGTTGAGTTGGAGGATGATAACATCCGTACCCCTTTTGGTGTGTAGCATATCCAAGAAAAACACATCTCAAAGCTTGAGGAGTTAGCTTGTTGCACTGATGTTTATGAAGATGTACAAATGCTACACAACCGAAGATATGAGGAGGTAAATTTGGGATGACTGAGACAACAACAACATCAGTGAGCGCCTGGAATGGTGTCCGGAAATCAATAGAGTTAGAGGGTACCCGATTGATTAAGTATGCTACAGAAGTAAGTGCTTCACCCCAGTAGGATAATGGCATATGGGCTTCGATCAATGAGGCACGAACAACTTCCAACAAATGTTGATTCTTTCGTTCGGCGACGCCATTCTGCTAGGGTGTATTGGAACAAGTAGTTTGATGAATGGTTCCGTGTGCTTCCAAATACTGTAGAAGTTCAGAACTCTGATATTCTCTACCATTATCACTGCGAAGAACCTTAATTTGTGCATTGTATTGAGTTCCAACCATTTTATGAAATTTTTGAAATAATAGGTTCACGTTACTTTTAGAATGCATTAAACACAACCAAGTCATCCTTGTAGAATCATCAATAAAAGTAACAAATCAACGTAATCCTCCCAAAGTTGAGATTTTGGACAGACCCCAGACATCAGAATGTATAACCATAAAAGGAAGTGAACTTTTATTCAAAATTAATGGAAATGAAGTTCGATGACTTTTCGCCAGTTCACAAACATCACAATGGATACTAGAAACGTCTAATTTTGCAAATAAACTAGGAAATAATTTTCTTAGATAGCCGAATGAAGCATGCCCTATATGTCGATGCCATAGCCAGATCTCAGATTTTTGTTTTTCCCTCTCATAGCCATTCACTATCAAGACTTGTCGGAACTTCCTGACACCAAGTCTAACTAATATAGGTTCCATCGTCTAATACCACAACCAATCGTCTATTTTGTTTGGATGTCCTTAAAAACACAAAAATCAGGAAAAAAATCACAACACAAGATAAGACTGTGGTTATTTGGGAAACTAACAAAATGTTATATTCTAAAGATGGAACAACTAAAACAAAATCTAAATTCAAAGTATCAGTGAGGGTCAAAGATCCTTCCCCAATAACTGGGGTCGAGTTACCATTGGCAGTGGAAACAATTTTTTGTGAGGACAATTTAAGAGGTGTGACCTGTCTGGAATCAAATGTCATATGATCTGTGGCATCAGAATCAATTATCCATGTACTATTAGAAACAGGTGTAGAAAGATTAAAAAACTTATCACCAGTATCTGTAGCTGCGACTAATGTTGATGTCTTTTCAGTAATATTATCATCTGTTTTTGGTTCAACAATAGCGGCAATTACAATCTTCTTTTTTCTGAAAGCACAACTATGATCCCACCATTCCGGATATCCCACAAGTTCAAAGCAGCGATCTTTGGTATACCCAGTCTAATTGCAATGGGTGCATTTATAAGTAGACTTATCGACACCATTGGTGCTCTTTGGACGGGTGCCTCTTGAACGGTCCTACCAATTTTGGTTGGTCGATTTCGAGTCACCATGGCTGAAACTTCAGAACTTGCAGACTCCCCTTTTAGAGTGGCACGACGTACCACTTCTCGTCGAATGAACGCATAACATTCTTCCAAATTTGGAACTGGTTTTTTGCGTAGAATCTCTCCGCGAACTTGTTCAAACGTTGCATCTAAGCATGCAAGAAATATATGCACCCTTAGTCGTTCAATGGACTTTTGGTATGCTAAAATATCATCAGGATCCTTCATGATAACTTTATCTCGATGGTCCAATTCTCGGAAAACCCCGGTCAACTCTCCATAATATTCTGAAAGAGACTTTCTACTTTGTGTGGCGGTAAAGGCCTTATGGTTTAAGGCAAAAACTTGCAACTCATCACTTCCGTCATAAAAGGCTTTTGACAGAGCACTCCAGATTTCGGAGGCAGTGGGTAAGCGTAAGTAACGCTTCATAATTTCTAGAGTCATGGACATCAATAACCATCTTTTTACTTTCTGATTCTCGACATACCATCTTTCAAATCCATCAGATTCTACAGGTGGCTTCATCTTCAAATATAGGAGAGTTTTTCTCTCTCGGCAATATGCATCTCCATTAACTGTGACCAAACATCATAATTTGATTCAGTAAGAATGATCCCTGCATTAAAGATACTTTCAGATTGAACAACAACAGGAACCGATTTTGTTCCAGACGATTCTGACTTGGAGGAAGACATCACATCGGTGTTATTGATCTTTTTGATTCAGTGACGATCTGGAGTGGTGGTCTGAGGACAACAGCAGTATAGACAGAGATTTGGAGGGCTTCCCCAAATCGATCGGGCAGCAGAAGCAGAAACCAAATTTTTTTTTTTTGTTCTGACTGCCTGTTCGGTACAAAGACTTCAGTCTTGTTGGTGTTTGATTGAGGGCGGAAATAACAGCACCAGCAAAAGACGATTTCTCTGCTTGATAGTAAAGGGCAACACAGAGGAACAAACAATGACAGCCTCTGAATCTGTAAATGCAGCGGTTCAAGGCAGCAGGCGGTGAAACAAGAAGGAAGAAACCCGGTTTCCGGGAACCTGGTTTTTTTGGGCGGGTCTCAGGAACAGAAGAAAGCAGATCTGATCGTCAAAAAACGGGTTGTCTTGCGGTTTATGGTTGATGGAGGAATGTAATAAATGGGTCTTTCTTGTTTTCTCATTTGCTGCTTGTTTCTCTTAGAAAGCAGACAGTGGCGGTACTTGTGAAGGCCGTGAGGTTTACCCCGTCCAGATCTGGGTTTCTTCTTCCCGATTCTGAGTTCAAATCTCAGATTCTCGCTGGCCCCACTTATTTGCAGACGGTGGCGGTTCAAGGCAGCAGGCGGTGGGCTACAGATCTGAGAACAATCAAATCTGCGGTGAAGTGGATGGCCGGGCTTCACCCCGTCCAGATCTGGGTTTCTTCTTCCCTGATTCTGAGTTCAAATCTCAGATTCTCGCTGTCTGCTGCAGCTCGCCGGCGCTGGTTCTGCAGCCTGTTCTCCATGTTCTGCCGTTCCTTCGCGGCACGGATCGCTAAACCGTGAGTCTGCTGTAGATCTCTGATCTAGACTTTCCCCCTTCTTCTCCGGTCAGATCTGGTGATGGTGTCAGGTGAGGAAAAAAAATCCCCTTAGAAGCCATCGACCGAAAAAAAAATGAATGAAAAAAGAAACTCTGATGTACTTAGCACACACAAGACCGGATCTTGCTTATGCATTAAGTATGGTCAGCCAATTTATGTATAATCCTAGAGAGCAGCATATGAATGCAGTAATGCATATTTTAAGGTATTTGAAGTCTCTTGGAAAGGGGATTCTGTTCACTAAAAATGCAGATTATCAAAGCATAGATGCATATATTGATGCTGACTGGGCTGGAGCAATAGATGATAGGCGATCGACTTCTGGTTACTTTACCTTTGTAGGTGGTAATCTTGTTACATGGAGAAGCAAGAAACAAAATGTTATTTGCTTGCTCAAGTGCAAAAGCTGAATTCAGAGGTATGGCCCTTGGCCTTTGTGAAACATTGTGGCTAAGACTTCTCTTGCAAGATTTAGGTCCCCCATCTAGGCAACCAATTCAACTATATTGTGACAATAAAGCTGCATGTGATATTGCCCACAATCCAGTTTAACATGATCGTACAAAGCATGTAGAGGTGGACGTATTCTTCATCAAGGAGAAGCTAGATGGAAACATATTGGAGTTACCTAAGATTCGATCAGAGGATTAGTTGGCTGACATTCTCACCAAAGCAGTCTCAAAACGAGTGTTCTCAAAATTTTTAGATAAGTTGGACATGTGTGATATCTATGTACCAACTTGAGGGGGAATGTTGAAGATTTTACAACTGTATAATTGATTGCACAGCTATAGGATTGATTTACATAGCTCTATGTATTCTATAAATTGTAATATGCTTATTGAACAAAATATATGAAAGACATAGGAATCGAATTGGTTCCTAAATTTTAAGAAATTATGATATTCGTGCATTTGAATCGACGGCTGAAATGTGATCATTCTGGTTTCAATTCCACCATCGTTTGATTGATTGTTTCATAAACGTTTCTGTAGCCGAAATCTCAAAATTGATGTTTTGCACCCAGAAACAATGTATATCAGTTGTTTTGAACTTTGAAGTCTCTGTGCACATAATTGTCCAACCTTTCTTGTTTAAGAGGTCACATTCCCATCACATTGGCACCTCAAATTCTTCC
This sequence comes from Chimonanthus salicifolius, assembly GCA_013350335.1. Lineage (NCBI taxonomy): Eukaryota > Viridiplantae > Streptophyta > Magnoliopsida > Laurales > Calycanthaceae > Chimonanthus > Chimonanthus salicifolius. The sequence goes on along the minus strand of CM023533.1, from coordinate 8,657,371 downwards.
CAATGAATGCCTTGATGATATCCAATCTGCTTGCCAAAACCTTTGTGGGTTATAGTTGGTTTTCATCTTTTATTTGCCTTTGAAACCAAATACCAAGATAGTACCAGCTTGAATATTGCATTCAAAGTCACATGCCCACCTATTTACTCGTTCATCAAAAATACTTTGACCTTCTTTTCAGGCCTACATTATCGGACACTCCACCTAGGAAGACCAAAAGTGTAGGGTTCCAAATGACTCGAACTTTTCAAATTGTTGGATTCGAGTCACCACATCTTCTTTTGTGATTGCTATATCAAAATTGTATCCAAGTGCCTACTTTTCTTTTGAGTACTGCTCCATAGATTGCTTCGCTCTGATCAATTGTATGTAAAATCAGTTACTCTCCCTGGAGCCTATTCTGGTATTTTTTTTTCCCAATTCTACATTTGAAGAATGTGAATTTTTTATTTTGCAATCCAAGTTGAGGGATGAAGGTTTTTAGAGGTATAGTCTTCTAGAAAGTGGTTACATTATATATAAATGTCAACCATACCATCTCCAACCAGTTTTACTTTAATCCCTCCCTATTCCAGTAGCCAACGTAGAGGTCTCTGAAGTCATCCAATTGTTAGAAATAGGAAATACATCTCTTGATAGGTAGACAATAAGGAATTCTGTCAGGTACAATTTATTTGTTTGTTAGGCACCATTGGCTAGAAGGCTAACCAATATACAAATGAAGGGTCTTCCTGTGGTTTACTATTGGTATTTCTTGAGAGCTTTTTTCTCACCCATTATAGATGCTCCACAATGTATTTGCTTTATGTTCTGGTTGTAGCATATGGGTCTTTGCCGGTTATGTTCTATGCAGAATACCCTGTTAACAATATCCCACCTTGACATTAATGTCAACACTTGAGATTGCATCTTTCCAGGGGTTTCAAACATGGTCCTATGGCACTTCTTAGGCCAGCTTTTTCAAGATCTCCAAATTTTTATCTCATTCTAAACATCTTCAAAGTCTTTTACAATGTTTTCGTAGATTCAATCGTCCTTTTTCTTCAAACTGACAAGGGATGAGGCTGGCCCTCATCATTATCATAACTATAATTCCATCTGTCTGAGGTCGGCTTTTTGAAATCTACTTTCTCTATTTGATCCTATCATATACTACACATTCAATTACTCCACTATTAGTCATGTCCTTTACTTTTTCCTTTCATGTTTTCAGCAGTTACCCCTCGTAATGGGCGGGGCTAGCCTTGTCCAAAATAAATCTTTCACAAGCACAGAGGCATGCTAGGCTTTTCATTTGAGGTAAAGTCATCAACAATAGGAGCCAAATAATTGTTCCCATCTTTTATACTTCAGTGGCTATGATTGCATAGATTGGAGGATTTTGATGCTTTCTTTCAGAGTTTTTTTCTCCTCTGAATTTTGGAATGTTCTCTTTCTTCAAATGGTTCTCTGCCCTTTTCTAACACAGTAAAGTGCAACTTTCATCTCTTCTCTCCACTTTTATAGGCTTGAATCATTCATCACATTAATTGTCAGCTAGGCAGGTTCATCTTGTCCTTCCACTTGTTTTGCAATGGTGGCATCCTACAAAATAGTTGTACTTTATTTCTCATTTGAATTTCAAATCCTACATTGAAATATGCATTTGGGGGTTTATGACAACATCCTGCAGTGCAGCATAAACTGTCAGCTACTTCCTACCTTTTGGGTGTGAAATATAATTTTTGTACTCATTCTCCGGGCTCTTTAGTTATATTTTGTGGGAGCTTTACATATTTTGTGAAATGGGAATCACCTCTTTGAGCCCTCGAGGAGGTGAGTTGACAACCGATACTTTGAGGCTTCAATTGATTACTCGAGGGAAGACTATTCACATAATATTCATCATTTAATAGATTTTTTTGAGCAAAACACTTGGATTGCTCAGTTGCCCACTAACAACTCACCCCTTTAACACAATGTCTTCTTTGCCCTATTTCATACTTCCGCATCAACAACTTTTAGCAGAATTCTTCTCTAAAAACAAATATTATCATAAGTTGTTCGAGTACATGTGAAAACAAAAAGAGTGATTTGCTGACTTTTTATTTGAGGCAATTCAAAATTTGTTGATGGAAATTCCATTTGAAGTTATTCCAAACCAATCATTGTGGATTTTTTTTTCAAAACATGCGTATCTCCACTCCACGTGGAGGTGAGACTAATCTCATAGATACGCGAAAACGTCTGTAAGCCTCATGTATCAGGTTACTTCGAGACAAGTTGAACCTGAAACCTCTAGTTTTTTCTTCCTCGAAGGGATGAAACATGTTAGGGAGCAAGAATTGTCAGCCATCTTTAGTTGCAAAGACTGGTGCAAATGATACCTAGCGAAACAAAGAAGGATGAAGCCAAAAAAATGGATATGATGTTTAGCACGATCCTCTATTATCTTGGCTTAGATATGACGTTTACATCAATAGTAAGCCTCTGACCTCTGTTTTAGCACACAACAACTTCTCGTGCTCTTATCTCTTCTTTCAATTGTTATGTGTGAGAGGACTTTTATGTGTAAAATGCAAATTGGTTTGAGACAAATTTGAGGTTATCTTAAAACCTAAATATTTATCTTCGAAGATTGTTGAATCAGAAAAAGAGATTGAGAGGGACTCTGTCTCCTAACTTAATTAGAACTCTGTCTTCTAAATTAATTATAACTCATCTTTGTATTTTTTACTTATAAATATGTCACTGATTTGTGTTTCTACAGAGATGTAGCTTTGAAGATCATTAGAAGTTACATATTACCAGAAGTTTGTCAGTTAGCTTGAGACAAATTTACACTAGTTTGCATGGGTGCTTTCGAGGAAATGCTTTTCTTTAGTATCTTTTTTATGAGAATTTGCTTGAAATACATTATCGAAGGAACAAGTTTCAAACATAAATATTCATAGTTTCAGTTTTCACTCTGAAGCACTTTCAAGATTTTATGCTCTAGAACTGTCCTGCTAACTCAACAAGTAATGGTTATTACATTTTTATGGAGTATTAGAACATTGAGAGTCAAAATTTTAATATGAATAAATTATGTCATAAAATTTTGAAAAGTAACTAAAAATTTAAAAAATAGGAAACCAACGTGAGGAAAGACGTAATATGAAATTCATGTTCTCTAGTATCTCATAGTGACATGTATCTTTTATTATAATTCATAATTTTTTTATAGTAAAAAATTTCAAATTTCATAAAAAAATGGAATATTAGAAAAAATCATTCACACACCTTAAAAAAATATATAATTCACATTAAAGGCTCTTAATTTAATTTTATAAACATTTGTATATTATTTGCAAAAAATACCTTGAAAGTTTTGAATTCGGGTCAGTACGCCTTCACAAATTGAAATTAGGTCAGGATGTCTCATACACCCATTGGACTTTTTTGGGACCAAATTGTCCCCATTTTGCAGAGGATTGCATGGATGAGAGGTGACTGTCCATGCTGGTTTTAAGCACCTGCCCTAGATTTACCAACGCTGGCACCAGCGATGGTGCTAGTTTTACCTGCGCGATGCTAGTTTTTTCTTTTAAAAATATTATTTTTAGCCTAAAGATGACATATAATCTATTGTAGTCTAGTGGTGAAGAATTTTTTTCTATTGGTCGATTAAGACAACATGACGGTGGTCATGGAAGTCGAAATTCACTAAGGAGTGTGTAACAACTCACCTGCCGGATCAACTAGCTCCGAAAATGGATGGTGCTGAAGCGCGCGACCCACACCCGACCGTCGGTTTGACTGTCAGGCCCATGTAAATGACTTGGGTTCAAATCCCATTGATAATTATTATTTTTCATTTTACCATCTTTTCATTTTTTTGAAAAAAGAGAGTCATAATTAAGAGACATTCATTTGTCTCAGTGAAACCTAAATAAACGGGCTTGGACAAAGTCGGGCTCAGATTTTCAAGCTCATTTATAAACCCTAGCACAATTAAGTACAATTCCACATACTTTTAAACCAGTTTATTTTTATGCTTGATGTGCTTGGGTTTAAAGAATGAATAAACAGCCTTAAAAGCATGAACCCGAGCCTTTAATAAAAAAAATTCTTTGTTGAAGCCCGTTTATTTAAGTTCGAGCTGGACTCGGGCTGATAAATCTAGTGTCATCTAGAAAACATGCTTATGAAATCAGCGCAGATAGACACAACTCACAACTGTCATCCATGTAGTTCTTTGCAACATGGGGGTATTTCGGTTTAAAAAACGTCTAGCTCAGCGTGTGAGGCATCCTAACCTAATTTCAATTTCTAAAGACGTACTAAACCGAATTTGCAACTTTCAAGGTATTTTCTGCAAAATATTTCAAATTCAAAAATGAAAAATGTCTTAGAAAACTCAGTTTAAAAAAAAAAATTTAGAAATATACACAAACACCCTACATATTCTATAAATCACATTATGATATGTTCATTGAATTTTATAAATATTGGATATTATTTCATTAGTTTGTTTTTTACAAAAACCTCTAATTAGATATAAAAAAATATGAAAATAATTCAAAATAATTAAATTTGAAAAAAATATTTAAATTTAATAAATATCTTTGATAGCCAAAGAATTTACTTCTAGCTTACTTGAACTTTAAAAATAGTCAACATATTTTTTAATTTAAAAAATTATGTGAGCTGATACTATAATGTATTAACCAATATTAACATATACGTTGTACCGATTCTATCAATCAATATACGTCCTATATATACACAATAATCACTTTATGCATTATCTATATGAGTGTAGTTCAATTAGTGGCCTCTCATATCAGAAAGTGAGAGATTGTGGGTTCGAGTATCCATGGTCTAACCTTAATGTACCTTAAGGGTAGTGGGCTCATCTATGGAAGTTTTATTAGGATTGTGTCTGAATTTCTCACATGTTAATAAAAAAAAAGGTAGCAATCCTCCTACGGAAGGTTTGTATAACCAGATATTGGAATTAGTGGATTCTCGATTTTACCCTTCGCATGAACAGTAAAATCAGATATTTCACATGAACTGTAAAATTTCGGTTAGCCGATTTACTGTTCATGCAAATTTTTGGCTAGTCGATTTACTGTTCATACAAATTTGGACGAGCAAATGTTATTATTCATGCGAATTTCGCCGAGCCGATTTACTGTTAATGAAAATTTTGGTGAATCGATGTTACTGTTCATGCGAATTTCGACAAGCCGATTTACTGTTTATGTAAATTTTAGTGAGCCGATATTACTGTTCCTGTGAATTTTGGCGAGTCGATTTACCGCTTATGTGAATTTTGGCAACTCGATTTGCTATTCATATAAATTTTGGCCAGTCGACTTACTGTTCATGTGAAGAGTTGTAGTCAATTTTACTCTTCATGCAAACAATAAAATCGAAAATCCACTAATTTTTATATATGATAACATAAAAAATTTGTGAGAAGATCACTATAAAAAAAAGCACTTTATACATCTGTTAAAGTTTTTTTTTTTTTTTTTTTATGTATGCTCATTAAAGAAAATAATTTAGAGTGGACGACGAGGTCCTGAATCTTTTAACTATAGTTAGTAAAAGTTCCATATTTTCCAATTTCATGGAACAAAGAGACTGTCACTTTGTCAGTTTGATACTGAAACAGGTATAAAAGAGAATCCGAAGTCCAAACAGTTGGGACTCGGGACTTTAGAATTGATCTAGCAATTTGGTAGAAAAGCATCGGACGGCTCAAAAGGTTTTTACTTCAATTTTTTATTAGAATCCAATTTTATTGGCTTCGACGCCACGTGCTTAGTGTGCAGCAACAAAGAATGGAAGTTAGCTAACGATCTGGTAACACGTGGGTATGATCCATTGACTAATCACCGACATTAATTAATATAAATTATATGATATGATACTCATCTATTCATGCCATCGCAGAATTCCTCGTGCCCACTACTTAGTTGTACTTTTTTTTTTTTTTATAAAAAATATTTTTACAAATTATATATTAATTGTAATTCTTAATTTCGGTGCAAACATCACGTGAATCCACCTAAATTGGTAAGTAGATTTGAATTTTTTTAACTATATATAATATTTAAAAAATTTATCAAAGATTTTTAACTATATATATATATATTTAACGATAAAAAAATATTTAAATTTGTATCAAATTAAAAGCTGACCGAAGTTGGAGTGAAGGAGAACATAAATATATTAAATTCAAATATAAACTTTATAGTTTAAAATTTATATTAAATTTAAGTAGATACGTATTTACATATAATATTTATTGAGAAGTCTTTTTTTTTTTTTAGATTTACGTATAAAAAATCTCAGAAACAATCTCACTAAAATTTCCATAGATGGTACCTGTGATCTTATTATAAGACACACCAAGGTAAGTCTTCAATCCTGACACCTACAAAATTTGATTTATTTAGATAAATTGCATTTATTTGACTCAATGGCTATGACTATAAAATAAATTTGAAATTATATTAATTTAATTTATTCAATTATTTAACAGAGATAAATGAACTCTGTAACTTAGCTAACTTGATAATGTACTAATCACACTTTTTAGTTCCGATTTCTCAGTTTCCTTGCCTTTCGGACATGAAACTAACATTTCAATTCAGTTAAGTTAGACGTTTGAGGAACGTGATCCTGACCGCTGTTTTCTGCTGTCACGGACATCTGGCCGTCCGATGCCTTGGTCGTGACCCCACTCACTGAAGCGGCAGTTGTTGCACCTCATACAGGAAGAACAAAAGATGAGAGAGAGAGAGTCTTATCTTCTACTACTCTCGTTACTTCGATGATATATAAATGTTTCTCTTAAAGTAGTAGAGACTAGAGAAGAAAGAGAGAGAAGCTTTCTTTGGTTAATTTTCAGGTTTTCGTTATTCTTCTTGGCTTGTACGGTTTGCTTCGAAATGGCAAGTGAGACATCGGAAGTCCTTTCTGTCGAACTTCCTGCTCCCTCTGGTTGGAAGAAAATGGTCTCTCTCTAAAGTGATATACTCATATGTTCTGTGTTTTCTTTTGTGGTACTATTTCTTGTGTGTTCCTTCTTGAATTGCTGTGAATTATACTCTTTACACCCCGTAAGATTGTATTCTTTTATAATTCCATCTGGGTTTTGTTTGCTGTTTTGATTTTAGCTTTTGTTTTTTCATTTCTGAGTATCTGTTGTGGTGGAAGTTGGTTCAGTGGGGAGCTTGTTTGAAGCTAGGGTTTTAGTGAAAAGGAGAAGAGAGATGAGTTTTTAATGGAATAGTAGTAGGAATAGTGATAGAGGCAAGTGGGTTTTCTTTTTTAACTTTGAAATGATATGGGTTTGTTTTGTTGTGTGTTTATGTTGAGAGAAGTGCTTGTGAATTGATGGTTTTGCTGCTAGAGGTTGCTCGGAAGTATGTATTTTGCTATCAAAAGAAATAAAAAGAAGTAAAGAGCAACTAAAGTATATTAGTTTTTTTAGTTTTTTTATTTTTTTTCTTTGTTGAATTTTGTGGCTTGATTTCTGTTATGGAAATCGCTCATAGTGTGATATTTTTGTAGGAAAATCCCATGCTGAGCAACTGGTTCTTCTAAGAACAATTGAATTTTTTAGTCTTGTCTTCCTTTTTTTGTTGTGTTGAATTTTTTGGGTTTTTTTTTTTCTGGAAATTGCTTCAAATTCTGCTGGTTTTGGCTATGCATGTCACAATTCAAATGAATGGTTTTCCTTTTTCCTCTTCTGTGATTTTGTTGGGCAAATTGTTCAAATGGGAATGATTGCACAAGCTAGGGTTTGAGGAAAAATCTTTCCTTTCATGCTTGCCATGAGTAGTTGTGCTAATGGCCATAAAGTAAATAGGCTCTCATTGTTTTCTTCTCTATTTCTTCCCATTTTGTTTCTGTTTCCTTCCCTACTTTTGTTATGGAAATTCCTCAAATTGTGATGGTTCTAAAGCTAGTTCTTGCAAACGAATCTCAATTTGGAATATGCTGAATTGTGATTTTCCCTTGGGAATATTTCTGGGTTTATTGCTGCTAGTCCCTTTCTGTCTATATGCTGTGGGAATTGCTGGAATAATGATTTTCTGTAGCTAGGTTTTCCAGAAAGACCCTTCTCATTTATGGAAATGCAATGAGGACCCATTCTAATAACAATACTGTAAATGGGTTTCCTTTTAGCTTTCCTGGATATTATTCTGCATTTATTCATTGCTGTTTGCTTTTGTTTTCTGTGGTGCTCGAATTGTGATTTTTTTTAATAGAAAATCCCAAATCTTCATGAGATATTCTGATTTGTAAAATCAAATATTAATTCAAGTAATGTGCAATTATTATTTATTGTTCCTTTTGCATTGTGATTTTGGAAATTACTTAACTTCTCTTTTCTTTTCTATTTACTTTATATTATTATCACCACCATTTTTTAAGGAAGTGGTGGTTTCTCAAGTAGGGTGACAAGCTATAGGTGAAGGTCCAAGACTTGGAAGATGCTCCTACATAGTGATGGATGACAAAATTTGTTATGGTTAATGGGGTTAGATTAATATTTTGGGAGGATGTGTGGCTGAGAAATGACTTCTTTGATCAACTCTTGGAAGATTATTTTCCATCTCAACTTGAAGAGATAAATTCATCAATGAGTATATAGATGCCCTAGTGTGCTAAGTGGTTTCAAAATTAATCTTCAGAAGGAATATGACTGCCTATGAATTGCAACAACTTAGAGTTCCTCTGAACATTAGTTTATGGTAAAATCCCTGTTTGCAGTGAGCTGGGTAAGAGGTTGTATGTTCCCAACTAGATATATCTATATGCTCTTATTAAGCCAAAATCTCTCTCCCGTCCCCATAAATGTGTTTTGGAATCTGTAACTCCTCTTAGGGTCATTTTTTTAAAACTTTTTGGACAGCTTCTCTTATGAAGTTTCTCACCCTTGACCATCAAAAGTCCTTCAATTTTGCAATCCAAAATGTTTGCTCCTTTTTTTGAATCAATGAGTAGAGTGACTTTAAAATATAGAACTTCCTTCAAAAAAATTAAAATATAAACTTAGAAATGACTGCATTGGAATACCTTTAAGCTAACTCCAATAGCCGAGAAAAATGGTGGTGGGTTGATTAAAATGGTTTGTCCATGCCTGTGGAAATCCAGAAACAACACCAATACAAATAAATGAAAAACAACTAGTGGTAGGGGCTAGAAGAAAGGGAGACCCTTAGCCATTGATCAGCTGTCTGGAGGGAAAGAAATAAGAGAAATCTTGAGGATAACGCATCATCTGGTAAGCTTACGTTTGTGGGAACAATACCAATCAGAACTGTCATAACTACATTACCAGGGTATTATAGTTCCCAAGTGCCTAAATAGTTTGTCAATACTTCTATGAGCATTTACTTGGAATGTATATTCTGCTCTTTTCTCTATAACAAAATCTTTCCTGGTGTCTCTTAAAATGTAGGATGTTACCAAGAATTTATATATATATATATATATTTTCTCTATTAATGAAGCTGTTCATGTTCTCTCTTAAAAATATTAGAAGAAACAACTATTTTGTCCTTCAGGATGAGCGAAAAGGTCCTCTTGCTTTTATAGAAAATGAAAATTAGACATGTCAAGATAGACAATGACCCTCCTGACCCTTTTTTTTTTTCAAAACTTTTTAATTTCTCAATTTTGTATCTTTCTGTTGCAGATGCAGCAAGTTGCAATGGTTGCACTTTTAGTTTTTGTTAAAAATATTTCTCCTTTGAATGGCATGTAGGAGAATTAAATCGGTTTTTGGAATTCTTTTAACGTTGTCTGGATTAGTGTTCTTCACCTGCTGCACTTTCAGCAGAATTGGTTCAACAGTGAATGGTTTGGGTGCTGGTGTTTGCAGGAAGGTCATGCTTTTCTGCTAAACTGATGATTTCCAGCAATATTTATTTATTTACTGAGAATAAATAACAGTTTTTTTTTTTTTTTTGGCATTTCTTAAAAATCCTTGACAGGTTCTATTGTTTTCATAGTAACTGTGTGGACGTTGAGAATTGGGTTCTTTGGTGCATGGAAGGACCAGCCTTTGTGCATAATGACAAATGGTGTTATCAGAAGATAAAATTGCATTTGTTCTGATGTTTTGGTTTTTGGATCTGGGAAATACAGCCTGCTCCTCTCTCTCTCTCTCAAAAGCATGTTAACTTTATTGATAGAGGTAAAGAAGGTAGCTAGGAAACAAAGGAGAAAAACAACAAACAAGCTGTATCAATTAACAGTCTGAGAAAATCAACTTAACACTATATAACTCTGCCTAAAGAGCATCTAGACATTCTCATCATTGAATGAGTAATGATGCCTATGGAGGAATTTAGGCATGATGCCTAAGAGGTAATTATACTTCCTGAGGGCACGTCTGTTTGTTTCACACATAAGAAAGTGGAGAGGTATCTGTTAGAAAAATGAGGACGACAATAAAATTCACCTTAATATTGCTCTGTTTTTATTTCACTGAGTATGATCCAAAATTCCAAATATATTTAAGTACACTAAAATATTACTTTCCTAATTGAGAGATATGGATAATATCTCCTACAATCTATTACAATCGCATCATAATCTTGTCTAAATCAATCACAATTTAAATTAATCTTAACACAATCTAAGTCATATCTTAACCTATCTTAACACCCCCTCTCAAACTCAAGTGGGTCCTTATTTAACAATCTAAGTCCCACTTGAGTATGAACTTATTTAATCTGATGATCCAACAGTTGGGTGATGTCATTTGATGGAGCTAAAGCAAATCAACGGTGAACATTGTTGAATCCAAGAACAAAGCCAACGTGCCACATGTGTAGAACAAACTGTAGTTGAACATAGATAGACAGAGTTCGGCGTTCTGGTCCATGAGATAAAAAAATCCAGATGATCTCAATGGTTAGAACCATGATTGAAGAGAGAAGCAGACAGATCGGAAACAAATGAAATCTGGATATCAAAAGTAAACAAATTCGCATTAGAAAGGAAATGAATTGTTGCCATAACGATCAAATCCAATAGATAAACAACCCAAACTGGGCCACAAATAGATACACAATGGCATTGGCAATGGCTAGCGAAGACGATAGCGGAATTAGAGAATGATAGTGGTGATGACGAGCATCTGACCCGATGATGGGGGCAACATAGATAACATGATCAAAGTTAAAAAAAAATATGAACACCAGACACTTCTAGTTGGGTGACTACCTAGTGCGAGAATCTGTAGATGATGAGAGATGAATATACTATATAGAGTCCTTTGACCAAAAGAACCAATAGTGCTGCTTTTACAGAAGGTGGGCAGCGGGCTGTATCATCTGATCCATGGCGGCTAGATTATTGACTGCAGCAGCAGACATGATCATGCGTCATGTATCGGTGGTGAGAAGTTTGAGCTTGGCGAGGATGCAGGCGAGGAGTGGGAAAGCAGTGATGGAGGCACAGACAAGCAGGGCATGGTCGAGATCTGCAGCAGACTATCGACCAAGATCTGGTTGAGATCAGATCCGTTCTTATGTAAGGAAAAAAAGGCGAGTCGGGTAAGAAGAACTCAAAACAAGGGTCAGATCAAAATAGTACTGCAATCTAATCAAAACAATTCATTCTGAGATCGAAACAGATCAAAGCAGGAAAGTGAGCAGAGGCACCTTCTTTGTTGTTGAAACTCTTTCTGGTGTCCTGGCAGGTACCCTTTTCTTTGGCATATAGATTACAATCTCTACAGCTAACATTGGTGGTGCATGGATAATGCTAAGAAGTATATTGAAGCTGGTGCTTCAGAGTACTCAATGTGGAGGAATAGGTACAATTAAAGAGGAATACTTGAGATGGAGGGGCCACTTGGTGCATTGGTCATGCTGACACCACTCATTATTGGCACCTTCTTTATTGTTGAAACTCCTTTTGGTGTCCTGGCAGGTTCCCTTCTCTTTGGCATATAGATTGCAATCTCTACAGCTAAAATTGGTGGTGCATGGGATAATGCTAAGAAGTATATTGAAGCTGGTGCTTCAGAGCATTCAATGTGGAGGAGTAGGTACAATTAAGGAGGAAGAGTTGAGAGGGGCCAAGTGTGGGTTGGGCAGAGTTGTTTTCTCGTGGTAAACTAAGCCTCTCAGAGAAGCAGGGTAAAGGACTGAAAACTTGTAATGTGAAGGGGCTGGAAGCGGCGGGATGGAGAGGCAGAGGTTGTGACAGTAACGTGAAAGGGTGAGCAGAGAGGGGCGAACATAGTGCAATGAAGGTCATAGACGGTAGCTAATGGACACAAATGGGGCAACTGGTAGCCACAGATGGTAGTGGAAACCACTATGCTGAGCTCTTGGGGTCTAGTGAAGATAGCCCAATTGCAGCCAACAATGCTTGTTTTGCCTGCGATTCTAAACCTGGGCATCAGAGATCGGATTCAGATGACTACAGAAATAAAAAAAAACTTTGCAGAGACAAAGAGAGAAAAATAACTGAGACGACGGGCTCAGTCTCACTGGGGCAAGGATTTGAGATTTTGTGGCCGCAGACAGAGTTGGAGAGGGAGACCATGAAGTCGAGGAAATTGGAGCCGGAAGTGGTGGGCGTCAAGTGGTTGTTAGAGGCAGTAGCGGCCTCAACAGGCGTGATGGCAAAGTAAGAAAAGAGACGGAGAGGTGAAGAGAAGCTGTGGAAACAAGGCAAAACGGAGGTATAGTGGTAGATCTGGGAATGGATTTTCAGTACAGCAAGAGGAGAACTGAAGAGACGTATCAGCAACAGAGGCGTGGATACGACAGTGAGTAGATACGACAGCAAGAACTGAGGGACAGATAAGGACATGGTTACGGACGAGAATGTATGGAGATAAGGGTTGTGCAATGGAGGAGAGAAAGCAGAGAGGCTCACAGGGCAGGGTCATAGGTCCTATGGGACGGTGGATCTGGGAGCAGAGGGGTACAGGAAGAGGACAGGACGCACCATGATTAAGCGAGACGGGATTTGAACTGGAGAGCCATGATCCAATCAGGAAAGTTGAGCTCTCGATCGCTAAAACCTGGTGATTGATACCATGTTAGAAAAATGATAGGGACAATAAAATTCATTGTAATATTCCTCTGTTTTTATTCCATTGGATAAGATCCAAATATATAGAGTAAACCAAAAGATAACTTTCCTACTTGAGAGATATACATAATATCTCGCATCATCTATTACAATTACATCATAATCTTACCTAAATCAATCACAATCTAAATTAATCTTATCACAATTTAAATCATGTCTCAACCTATCTTAACACTTCCCTATTTTCATTGAAATTTCATCTTCTAGCAAACATGGGAAAATGAAAAGAAAGTTTAAAAACCATTTGTTTTCTATAAAAAAAACTATGTCAGTTTTTGTGCAAAGCCTATTTCATTGAAAATCCTACTTTCAATTAAAAAAAAACAAAAATATCTAGGCCTTAATGGCAAACAAACAAGTAGAACAAGTCTTCTGCTGTTGTGGATCTGCTTGTTCTCCTTTGTATGCTCTGTTCCTTGTCAGGGTTTGCAAATGATTCTATTGTTTGTTACAACTCGATCCATTATTTTTCTCTGACGTGCAAATTGTTATGTGTTACCTTGGACCATAGTTTTTTCCACCTTCTAATTTATTTGGGGTTTCATTAATGTGGATCCTTGGTCTATTTGCTTGCATTACCTTCTTTTTCTTGTTTAAATTTCTCTATCGGTAATGGTTTCATAACTATCCTTTTTTATGTGGTGGTGGTGGTTGGGTGGGCGGAAGCTGGAGTTCTGTTTTTCTAAGGAGATCACTTGGTTGTAGTCAATATTTTCATCCTCAAAATTCCTATACTTATTTGTTATTGGTTTAGGGTTCTATATGTTCTTGAGGATGGGATTAACATGTTTTCTTTTGTGCTTTGGGGTTTCATTAATGTGGATCCTTGGTCTATTTGCTTGCATTACCTTCTTTTTCTTGTTTAAATTTCTCTATCGGTAATGGTTTCATAACTATCCTTTTTTATTTGGTGGTGGTGGTTGGGTGGGCGGAAGCTGGAGTTCTGTTTTTCTAAGGAGATCACTTGGTTGTAGTCAATATTTTCATCCTCAAAATTCCTAGACTTATTTGTTATTGGTTTAGGGTTCTATATGTTCTTGAGGATGGGATTAACATGTTTTCTTTTGTGCTTCTCTATAGAATCGCATGAATCATATGTTTGGTAGCAAGCCACATTTTCATGTTTACATTACCTTTTTTGCACTTTCTTGTGGAACTACATGAGTCAAATATTGGGGAGCTAGATATATTTCTTTTCTTGGATTGTATTCTTGCTATTTGCCACCCGGTTCATTGATTCCTTCTGTAAGCTGTAGATAGTGTGTGTGCATATTTTTTCCCTCTTTCCTCACCTCTTTTTGAAGTTCCTCTTTTTTAGAACCCCAAAACTATCATAAGCCTAGAGTCCCTATTTTTTGTCATTTTTTCCTTAAGGTTCTTTTTTTTTTTGAGTTGCCTCTTTTTTTCCTCTACAGTGCATTTGAATTTTGAAGGCTCAATTTTATCAATTGTAGGTCATTGTACTGTTTGAAGGGGAAGTAATTTTACTGGACATTGGATCATTAGAAGACATACACACATGATTATCAATAACTAAAAGAATGAATTAGATTGGGTCTATTATGTTGGCAACATCGAATTAGGGGATGATTTCTTTTACTGGCAACTGTGCTTACCAATATTGAGCTTGCAATGGTAGTACTTGGTGGTTAGCTTATTCAATTGTTAGTGTCTACGTCTCTTGTCTTGATGGTTGGTGGTAGACCATTTAAGACAAATTTCCCTCTTTTCTTATTTTATTCCTGTTAGAAGTAGTAGCAACAAAACATTTAAAAGATATACATTTAGTCAGGAATAGAATGCATTTTAGCCACTGAGAGTATTGCTACTAAAACAATGAAATTGATAGGAATTTGTTATTTGGACCTAGCTGTGTTCCTAATTTAGACTTGGTGGTCTGAGCACATAATCAAACATAACTATTACAAGACAATGACTTGGGACATGCCTCAATCCTGAGACATGTACTTAACAAGTATGGTAGGAGTTAAGATGATAATAAAGAGTTACATTTGATGGATCATGTGCTATTTTTGCAATTGGATTTGGAGCAGAACCATTTGCATATTGAGGAATGCACTGAATTATGTGGAGAGGTTGTTAAATTGTCCTTAAGGAATTCTGGTCCTAAAGTGCTAGATTTTGTGAAGTGGGATCTGTGGGACTATGACTTAAAATTGGAGGCCAAGGTCAAAGTGGGAAGGTTTTTTTTTTTTTAATTGGACTGGAGCAATGTAAAAAGATCTTTGGGGAAGTAAAATGCTTTATTGGTTTCCTTTAGGTAATATGCTTGTGATCATTCTTATGAGCAGAACTTAATCTCTTAGAGAGAGATGCATCACTTTGTATGGATCGTATGGATACAATTCTTTTGTTGCTAACAGGAAAGGGAATGATGCATTGTATTGGGAGGGGGGATGCCATAAAGGCAATGGAAGATATGCTAATCAGACGGCTTTTCTATGGCAAAATCATCTCTGCGGAATATAATTAAGTAGATTTGTTTGGATAGAAATACTGAATTATTGCCTTCCTGTGGCAATTTGTCATTAAATAGTTTCGTGTTGCCAGAATTTCTTGTCTGTAGGTTATTTGACATACATGAATGAATCAATTATTCCTGAAATTTTCATCACAGAAGATACAATCCAGTATTCCAGTTTTTTCCATTTCCTCTTTTCCTCTGTTTTTTTACTCCCATCACCATATGAGAGAAGGCCTTGGATGGGGCCTTGCGTGGCTATTTTCAGAGGTGAAGATGAAGTGAAGTCAGGAGGGAAAGATATGTTTTGTATTGGTGAAAAACTAGCCGACTGTCCAAGACATAAACCAAAATAATCATCTGGTTTGGGTCAACATGCATCAAGGAGTCCTGATCCATATATTTTTCAAGGACTTGTTTCTTACTCTGCAGAGGCGTACTTTGGTGCCAAAGATATTAACAGATGAGATAGATTAATTTATATCAGGAATGAGTGGTAGTCAACACCCCAAGTATCGTAGCAAAGTTCAGTGTATTGGTACTGGGCAGCATTGGTTTTTAAGGGTTTCATGGGGTGATCTAATTTCTGTGGGGCCACATTTGATGCATGGATTCTCTTATATTGGAAGTTAGGGTGTTATTATTGTATATTGGTACAGCTTAGCATGGTTTTGCTATATTTTTTCCTTTTTTGTGTGTGTAAGAATCTCCTCTCTCTCTCTCTCTGAAAAAAATAAAATTTTAAAAAAAAGTGTTGTGTTTACACCACTTCGTTGAACAGATTGAGGCAGAATATCCCTACCTAGGCTTGAAAAAGATACGGGAAATACTGAAGGGACCTTTATGAAAGTGACCTACCTCTCACCATCCTTCATATTATGCATATTTGGATGCACGATAAGGTCACAATGAAATTAGTTAGAAGATTTTTAAGTAAAAGAGAACTTGATGAAAGTAATGTTTTGTTACCATCTGGAATCATATTGTAATTAGATTTCATCCCGTTTGAAGTGCTTATGAGTCGTCATATTGAAGATGGAAGCGTTTGCTGAAGACGCCTTTAGTTGCTTGTGAATGTGTGGTTTCATGGTTTGGCGGACCTTTTCTCTAATTATTTCTTTCTTCATTATCTCAAAAAGGTATTTTTTCTTTGTTTCACTAGAAATGTAGTAAATTGTAAATGACATTGGTTATTACCAGCAAGAAGCACATCAGGTAAAAGTGGAGCTTGATACAAGTACTTTATAATTTGATGACTTGCCTCCTACCAATCTCCTGATTTTAATAAGCAATAAAATTATTATGATTATAATAACATAAAATAAATTACTGCTGCAATTGAATTGTATTATAATTAGACATCGCTTCATTGGAGGTATTTAGACTAGCCATATTTGAGGTAGAGCCACTGTGCAAGACCTCTTTTGTTGCTTATGACACTGTGATTTGGGTTGGAGTACCCTTTTCTCTTCTGGGAGGAAAATGAGAAACATCTAATTAGTAGAGATTTTAAGACATGTAACTCTCTATATTTGCACTGTGTGTGTGGGGGTGTTTGTGTCTGTGTGTGTCTGTGTGTCTTCATATCTTTCCCAACTGATTTTGTAATTTATAGCATTGCAATCCCTATGACATGCTACTATTGCCTTTTTATTTCCTTTTTCAATTTATTTTCCAGGAAATGTGGTGTGAGTTGGTAATGCCTCCATTGAAATAAGAACGAGGTTGTAAAAGAGGTTTCTTGGTGAAGTTTTTGCTCTAGAGGTGAAGATGGTTATAGGATTAGAATTTACTAGTATCAATAAATTGAGTCAACCCTTCCTGAAGTGTACCATGTTTACTGGTTTGTGTTCATTGATTTTTTGGTGCATCTAGGCTCATATATGCAATTGTTTATCTTCAGGTGTTGCAAGTTTATGCTGAGTTTCTCCCAACAGAATGATTAGACTTTTGATCCCAAATGGTAGATTATTCGCTGTTTTGAATTGACAATAGATGTATTGAAACTGAAATAATTGAAAATTCACATTTTTTACTTGATTTCCACATCCTTGCACTTCAAATGACATATCCAATTTAATATTTTTGTGATTTATATCTGAATTTGATCATGTGTTACATCTTTATGGTTCATGCTTGATTCCTATACCAGTAGCTTTTTACTTTGGTTCTATAAATTTCTTATAGTCATGTACCTCTTCCTTTTTTTCCTTTTTCTCTTAAATTCATCTTTCCAAGAAAAAAAGACCGTTGTTCCAATTTGATTGAATGGTCAATCCACCTCTGCAGTTCATGCCCAAGAAAGGAGGTACACCAAAGAAAAATGAAATTGTCTTCATTGCGCCCACTGGTGAAGAGATGAATAACAAGAGGCAGTTGGAACAATATCTGAAGTCCCATCCTGGAAATCCTCCTATATCGGATTTTGACTGGGGAACCGGTGAGACTCCAAGGAGATCGGCAAGGATCAGTGAGAAAGCAAAGGCAACCCCACCTCCAGAGGATGAGCCCAAGAAGAAGCGCAGCAGGAAATCAACTGGTTCAAAGAAGGGAAATGTTGAAGCAGATGGTGCTCCACAGACCCAAGAGGGTATAGAACAAGTGCTTGGTGAAGAGGCAAGCAAGGAAGATAAGGTAGCTGCTCCTGAAGAAAATCAAGTTGAAAAGGACGTCAAAGTGCAAGATGGAGCGGAGGAGCCAACCAATAAGGATGGTACAAATAAGAAAGCTGCTCCTGCACCAACCGAAATCACGGAAGATGTTTTGATGCAAGATCCAGAGGTCGTGAAGGATAATTTAGAAATGGGAGATGGTGCATCTGAAAAAGCTCCAGATGGGGACAAAATTCAAATGAAAGTAGGTGCAGAATTGACCAGTGAGAACAATACTCAGACAAAAGACCCTGCTGAAGAAGATAAGAAAGAAGAAAAGGTGGAGCAGGAGGAGGAGAATGGAGAGATCAAGGCAACAGAAGCAAGTGGTGGCGATGGCAACAAACGCTGTTCACAAGTTGAAGGTGAAGTGAAAAATGAGAACAAAGCAACTGAAAATGGTAGTTGTGGAGGTGACAACAGTGAGACAAAATCATGGGATGTCCATCAGCCAGGGCATGTTGGTGTGCAGCAACCTCCCGCACCTGCTCCAGTGAACTGTTGAATCCACATATCCTTATCTATATCCCTCTTGCTTTATGGGGCTTGCTTGGATGGCTGTTGTTCACTGGTTGTTGATGTTTTGATAATTTATGGGACATCCAAGTAGGGCCTTTTATGTAGCCACTATTACATTGCAGAAACTTTAGTTTAGATTGTAGTTTTTATTTTTCAGATAGTATTGTAACCTAGTATCTGACACTGCTGAAATATGTATTGTGTATGCACCACTGATCTCTAAAACTTGTTACCTGAGAATGTGTAATCTTTGTTATGAACTGTGACTGGTGATTGCTTAGCTCAATTTGGTTGATACACATGGTTTGGCCTGTTTTGTGCCACACAAATAATTAATTTCAACCATATAACCCAGTTAAAGTATGAACAAGTTCATTTGATAAAAATATATAGCTGGTGGTTGTGCATTGTGTTTTCTCACTCTGGGAGGTGTTTAACATCATTACTTTGTCGCATTCTCATGCTGTCATTGAAATCATGGGATGATGGATAGGTTTGTGTCAAGGCAAGAGAACTATATTTTCATTGGAAGATGCAGTTGAACATAACTTCACAAGTCTTTAAGAAAGAATCCAAAGAGCTTACTAGAACATCTGCAGCAGATACATTCAAACATTGACCACTATTAATCCATTAAACAAGCTCGTGAAGGCGTTTACTAAGAACGTTACACAAACAGTTATACTTAATTATCATCTGAAGGAGCTTTCATTTCACAAAGGTGAGAAAAATACAAGCACAATGTCGTAGCCTTTGATGCTCTATAAAAAAGCATGGTGAGTTGAGCAAGTACCAAAAACCCACTTCTAGGTTAAAAAAATGAACCTGTTAATTCCCAAAACTTGAATCATTGAAGAGCAATGGTAATGCTGAAGAACATGGTGAAAAACAAAATGGCCTGCAAGGCTAGAACTTATTAATGAGAACACCCCCAACCCCCTACTTAGAAAAATGGCTTTATGGAGAAGGAATGAAGTGATGTCGGGGCATGTCGCCATGGCTCCAGTTTCTCTCTTCACATCAGAGGCCTTTGAGTAGTGTATCCAACCCAGTCAATGCAGTCCATTTCTCCAATGCACTGGCAGATGTTACGAATGCCTTCTTGGAAGATTCAACGTCTTTTTTAGTGACTGTAAAAAGAAGCATTTTAGTTGTAACAAAATCTGCAATCCAGAAAGGAGAGAGCAGCACAGTTAGAATGTAATGCACCTGATGAAATCAATGAAGCTAAGGAGGAGTTGAATGCATCGACTTCATTCATCTCTGCAGGACTGGAACTCAGCTGTGCGAGAAATGTAAAGAGAGAAAAATTAGAATCTAGAAAAGTAAAAGAAATTGAACTCAGTATATGCTAATGTGGTTTTCAGAATATGATAACCTTGGTGAAAGCTGAATTGACATTTTGAACCCAATCTGCCTTTGTACTTGGGCCTAGAACAGAACTTGCCACAGATAAATCATCCTTCTCTATAGCTTGACCTACTTTGCTCAGCTTGTACACAAGATCTTGTAGATATGCTGCCATATGTGAAAATGTTTTCAATTTTGGAAATGCAACAGTCAGAATAATAGTAATCTTTTCTTGGACCAATTAACCCTCACTATCTACAAAAAATTGTTCTAATCTTGTAACCGTGTGGAACACAAAATTTGGCAGTGGGGCAACATTTAATACTGTTTATCACTAGCTAGGGTAGCTTTTTAAGAATCCATGAGCCTTTTCTTTCGGAGTTAGATTAGCTTTTAACCATAAGCCTTTTCTTCTAGAGTAAGATTTTGGAGTTTCTGATTAACTTTTCATACCAGGTCTCCAGAAGACCCATTTCCCAGTCTATAAAACAGCAGCTATTTGTTCTATAACTCTGTCAACTTAATTTCCATGAAAAGAGTGCTTTCCTCACTCCAAAGATAATTTACATTTCTTTCATCAAATGTCATAGCTATAGATTTAAATAAAATGGAAAAGGGAACTTGATGCATGATGCTCATGGCCTCTTGTGGACAAAACTTTTCCACATGATGTGTATTCTATTGAGATTCATCGATGACATGCCACGTGGGTGGGGATCATGGGTATTGGGCTGACCAGCCTAGTATTGGAAAGGACAAATGGCTTGATTTTCTGCATTCCATCAACCTTGAAGGTTTTGGCGTATTATCAGGTCCATAACATTTGGCACTAGATCACATACGTTTTTCATGTTCAAATCCTAGTGAGAGCAACTGATGAGAACATCATAGGCCCAATTGAAACAACCCGAAAGCCAAGTCACTACGTTTATAATTACTGTAGCCCTTGAAAGGCTCATCTGAGCCTAAAATAGTACATATTCTATAATAGGAAGATTACAACTCCAAAATGCCAAACAAAGTCCATAGAACTGCTATAATTGAAATAATATGAACCAAGGAAAATATGAAGGTAAATCACAATGAAAAAAAACTACTTGCCCAATTTAGTAAGCAATTTATCAAGTGTCTGTAACTAGACTTAAATAGATAATCAATTGATCATTCCTACCCAACTACATGCAAGACAGAAAACAAAAGAAAGAGAATGTTTTTCACAAACAGAAAACGCCATCATCAGGTTTCCAAGAAAGTAGATTATCCAATTGAAATGTTAAAAACCAACAAAACAATAATGGGGGTATTTTAGCATTTGTGGGTGCTGTGAATTAAGGGGGATAAAGGATGTGGGACCTGTCTCCTTCTTGGACGAATTCAAGACTTCTTGCCTCTGAAGCCTCTTCTTCCTGTCCTGCTTCACCTTCTCCAAGAGCTCTTCATCGTCCTCAGCCTCTAAGATGACAGCATTGGCATTGGAATTAGGAAGGAAGCCTTTTCCGGCAAGTGAGAGAGTGAAAGCAGTGAAGCAGACAGCTAGGCTCCTCCGGCTAGGATCAAAGGCTGCCTTGCAAAGAAGTGAAGGGGAATTGTGCTTGGCAAGTGTAAGAGCCGTTGCCGTCGAAGATGATGAAGAAGAATATGAAGGGAGAGGAGGGAAGAAGGTCTTGGTGAGGGTGAAGAAGGCGGTAGCCATTTTTGCCTGTTATTTTCTGGTGGGAAAGAAAGAGGGCGGGAGGTATTGGAAGTTGGGCGGATAAGAGTATGAATGTGAGAACACAGACCCGCCAAGTCACTCTGCTCAGAGTCATGGAAGGCAGTGTCAAAAATTTTCCCAGTCATCTCAACCATTCAAAAGGTTGGCCCCACAGCAAATAATCCATGGTTAAGATGACTCTACCCAAATCCAATGATAATCCACTCTTTATTGTGGAATTAGAAAAAGGACTAATTGATCAATTCAAACTTTAGATTCAAATATCTACGTATATTAAGAATAGTAATAAAGAGGTTTTAAGAAAATATTTTGTTCATTTTAATCAAAATAAAGATTTTGAAAGTTTAATCTATCATACCAGTCCATGATTCAATAAATTAAACAATTTGGGCTCTAAATAGAAGTATTTTAAAACTCGGGAGGTTGGTTCGACGGTTAAGAATTCATTTGAGATGAAGTCTTAGATTCATGTCTCTCTCAACACAAAAAGCGTCACTCTCTATAGTATTACTTTGTATGTATTAATAGAGAGATTTGTATATACACCAAAGATTAATCAAGTGCTCTAAGGGGGCTGAAGACCTTAATTTTAAGAGTCTTAAGAAAAATGAAAATTATTTTGAACCCCTTTTTGGCACTTAAAAATTCTGTTCGATTTTGTACCAATTCCAACGTTGTCTTCTAATCATTGGTTCATTTTTGTTGAAGACCTGTTTTCGGTCTTCTACTGCATCGCCTTTTTAAGAGGCTTCATAAATTTAATTTTGGATCGTTGTAAAGATCAATCAATTATAATTTATTACATGAGAGCATAAAAAAATATAATTTGAAAATAAGTATAAGATCTCCCTTACTATTATCATCTCTCATCACCAATCCATCCAGACCTATTATCTGTTGGGGTTGCTGCGAACAAGAACGAATCTCACATTAAAAGTGTAAAGGGAGATCTAGGTATTTATAAAGAACAAGAGGTAGCAACTAATACCATTTCTTAGGATTTGAGCTTTCAGTCCAAAAGACTAACATGTTAGGTGGGTGAAATAACTCAACACCTATATAAATCCCTACATTTCCCTCTAGACTTCTAATGGGGGACTCGTTCACAATTGCCCCAACATTATCATCAACATCCATCATCGTCAACGTTGTTATAAAGTTTGCAACTTCATCATCATAAAACTGTCCATACCCTCATCTCTTGCAATTATCATCCAATTGTCCATGCTCTCATCTATTGTGACCGTAGGCAAAAATATCAGTTGATACATATTGTATCATTTCATGTATATTAGATTTCGACGGACGACATATATCACCCTAAGACATGATATATCGTCTTGGGTCCACCATATATCATTGATTTTTCGTGTGAGATATTGACCAGGATATCGGGCAATATCCATAAATAGGCGAAAAATTCAAAATTTCAAATTTTGAAATTCGAAATTAAAAAATAAAAACATCTCGAACAATGCTAGTGCGATTCCACCGGTTGGCCACATGCATCATTTTAATGTTTTTTTCTAGACAAGTGGGTCCCACGCCTGTTCAAAAATTTCTATATATACATGGTACTCTCCTCTCCCAATATTTTATTAAAATAATTGAAATTCTTGATTTCGTAATTTAAAATTAACATTTGAATATTCGACTGTAGTGGTTATCTATTCATTAACTAAGTCAATAAATCAACGCAACATTTCTAGAAATTTTATCCTTTTTTCTTCAATTTTTGTAATTTTTCATTATTTTATTAATAAATTTTGGAATTCTCAATTTTATAACTTAAAAATAACATTCATTGCGAGCATCACCATCAACATCAAGCCATCCACAACCTCATCCATTGTGATCACTATTACCATACATCATCTATATAGTTGTATCCTCAATATTTCATTGTGCAAAATCATTGGTAATGTTTAAAAGAGTCTCACGTGGATTCTTTGGCTTGTAACATTCATTTGGGCATTTTGCAATATGGACGAACAAATGCCAGACTTGTTTGCAGGTTATCCTTTCTCTCTCTAATGACTAGAACGACCTAAAAAGGCTTTTATAAAGCAAAGGATATGTTAGAATCACATTTTTGGAGAACCTAAAATTTCTCAATTAACCTAATTTAACTCTTCAAGATTAATTGGGTGTTGTTCTAAGAAGTTTGAACACTTTAATCTTAAAAAAATTAACGTAATTCAACATTTATCTAAGTCTTTTAATTTGTACTTACTTTTGATAATCTTTTAAATATTTTAATGAACTAGACTACACAAAATCTTGACTTAGTTGTAACTTTTTTATAAACCGTCCACCCAAGACCGGCTTACCTCCTAAGCAAAAAAGGTAACCGCTTAAGACCCATAATTAGGAAGGCCCAATTTTTCAGTTATCACATAATATATTACCACAAAACCCCTTTTACATACTACATTATAAAAAATTTAAAAAATTATTTCTATTATATAATTAAAATTTTAATTAAATAATACTTATAATAATATCTTAAATACCAAAAATGTCTTCTTTAGATTTTTTTGTTTTAAGCTTCAACTTATGTTGAGACGGCCCTACATTAACCCAAAAGTCTCACCAAAACATGAGGCTCTAGAGGCATTGTCTAGTACTAGAAAAGTACAGACATGATAGTGGTGGAGGTTTGAGTTATCATTAAGTCACATTCTTGGGTCATGTTCAAAATTGTCATTAGAATTAAATTCGATAAAATTATTCATCCTTAATTATTAAACAAGTCTGATTTAACATTTAGGTTTAAAATAACTTTTTTTTAGGACTGTTGAAGTGGATTATTGAATTAGGTTTAGGTCAATTTAAATTGTATGATGAGATATTTCCATTTCCACCCAAATATATAATCAAATTGATGGAGTAGGAAATATTTACCCTTTGACAATTATCTTGAGACACTTTTCTACTAAGTATATCTAAAGCTCCTTTTCTTTTACAATACTACCTTAAAAATCGAGTATCTCATCAGTTCAAACCATTCAGTCAAATCTTTATAATTTATAAAAGGGAATTTATCAAAATTTTGGCCATCATTAATATGATTAGATTTTGTATGTCTATCATTTATGTTAATATTATTTATATTCTAATATTTTAAATTTTATTAAATTGAATTCCCAAGTGATCGTTTTGGAAGGAATTGAACCCATTTCTGCTCTCTTCCTCATCTCCGATCCCAAGTCACCAACTGTGATGTAGTGCAGCCTTCCGCCGCCACTTCTGCTTCTTCACCCCACAAAAGGAATCGCAAAAGGCGGAGAAATCTGGAAAAAGAGAAGACCCCACGACGGACCAAGGACGTGGGCGACGGATGAGGAAAAGCCCAAGAACCGTCGCTTTTTTCATAAGTTTAAGATGAGAATCGATTCTTTCTTCATCTCTACCAAACACGCCACCATCACTTCTCTACCATTCTCGTTCTCTCTCTTGTCTACGTCTCCTTTTCCCCATTTCTGGTGTTTGGAATATGGGTTTTCCGTTCCTTGGGAAAATCTTTGCCTTCCTACCACTGTCAACACCTCTCTCGGATTTCTTGCTGTCTTCTCACCATTTCCCTTCTACTTATACTCCTTTTCCTTCTAAATATGGAATACATCTCCTTCCTTTACTCTGTAATATCATCAACTCAGCAGCAGCAGCAGCAGCATATGGGGATCTCATCTTCCTCTCCCTTCGTCTCATTTCTCGTCCTTTTCTTCTTCCTCTCTTCCAATGGTACGTCACCCTTGTCTTCTTTTCACTTAACAAGAAAGAAAGAGAGAGAGAAGAACAACTCACAGAACTTGGAAAATCTAAAACAGACTTCTTCTTCTCTCTGTTTCCAAAATGCAATGCGGCAAATTTGGATGTTGGTCAAGACCCTTCATTCATTTTCCTCGGCTACCAAAATGCAACTAGGAAATTATGAATGACGGTCCTTCTCATTTACTATCAAGATATTAATGCCCTTTTCTGGTTTGGTTCCTTCGTGCTGTCAATGACCAACACCAATTTACATGGTGGTAAATGGGTCAGGTTCAAATTGAGTTCAGCATGGTGCAAACCTGGTTGCCCTGTGTCCTTCAAGTAATCGGGTAATGGGGCCCATTTACAACCCTAAGTTACTTCATATGTGGCACATGTCATGACTAACTGAATTACATGTCACATTGTGGATGGATGCCAATTGGGTTATCTGATACTAGTTTCCGACTTTTTTCTTCTTCATGTGGTTTCTTTAATGTTTTCTTGGCCAAGTGGTTGAACTAGTGCTGCAACTCAGGTCGGACGGGTTGGGTTCCTTAAAACCCAACCAGACCCGACTTGAATTTTCAACCCGAATTTCATAATATGACCTGACCTGAATTCTAACCCGAATCAACCTGAATTCTTATCCGAATCAACCTGCACTCTGAACCCATTTTAGCCTAATTTTAACCGGGTCGGGTCGGGTCGGACCGAGTTAACTTGTAAAATCCTCAATCCGACCAGACTCGAATTTCATGAAGGTTTTATCTTCTCAACCTGATCCGACCCGTTGATCCGAAATTCTCAACCCGACCCACATGATTTCTCGGGTCGGGTCATGCGGGTTGGGCCAAAACCCGACTTGAGTTGTAACCCTAGTTGAAAAACAAGATGTTAAAATTGAGGTCTTGGGTTCAATCCCTATTAACTCCAGGGTCACTTTCCGTAGGATATTTATAGAGTAAGGTCCTATCGCTTGAATCCGGCACGTGTGTGGGCCTGTGATAACTCGTAAGGATTAGTCGGGCGAGACACCTTCGGTAATTAAAAAAAAAACCAGACTTTACTTCTTACTGTTTTGGAAAAAAAAATTGTCATTTTTGTGTTGATTTGTATCAATTCTGAGAACATTAAGCAACTTCTCCAAGTAGTGAGTCCTACTACAGAGTTTTTAAAGTGTCGATTGAGAGTATAACTGCAGAAAAGTCCTTTTCCCATTGCGGAATTCCTTCTTTTCAAATTGGAATATATGCGTTGACACACTTTTTAGCAAGAACCTGATTTTTCATTTTGAGGCTTCCATGTGTTGAGGACCTTTCTTTGTTTCCTTTTTTGTCTTGATTCATCAGATTTCATTATTTTGGAATTGTTTTTTCTTTCATATTTCTTTACAAAGATGAAATATGCATTTTTCCTCTTTCTTTTTTGAGATGAGATGGTGACATGACTCGTACTCACAATCTTTTGCTTTGTGACAATGAGCACATATCAATTGTGCTACCAGCTCTTGGGCATCGATTTATTTTGATCTTGGATGGTAGATTCAAGCATCCGAGGTCAAGGGGAGATTTTGGTGCTTCTATACTGTTCAAAAGTTTCTTCCACTTCCATTCGAAGGATTCTAAATGGGGTGAAACTACAAACTGCCCGGACACAAGGGTCCCATGTAGGACCCACTTAGTGTTGAATCTAGTCCGTTAAAAGTTTTTTTTCCTTTTTAAAATTAGATTAAATTTCATTTGATACATCATCACTATTGCATTAATCATGATAGGTCAAAATATTTATCCAATTGTTCATTTTTAATCTTAATAGATAAAGGGCTAACATGATTCAATAGACCCCATTTTTTACTGTATGCTAGCTCTCATGATAATCTATCCATCCATATAAGTTTTGTGATCATCCAGTGGGACCCACTATATGACACGGCCTGTCAAAACACTAGGGCTTTTCTGCCTGAGCGTTTGCTGGACCTGCCCTTCTAAATGTAGGATTTTGAGTTACTTGTTTTCATCAATAGATTAGCATGGATGAGATTGCCATTTCATATGATATTGGATTATGGAGTTCATTGAGTTATAGTGTACATTGGTTTCTAACAGTATAGATCATGATTTACGACTAATAAATAGATAGGGCTTTATGAATGGAGTAAGGATTGACAGTAAATTGTCCTTAGAAACACCGAAACAAAGTACAATCCGAGAAAGAAGTGAAAACATCAATGACCCTCCTCCAAGAGATAAGAAATTACATTAAAAAGATGAAATCCTGATTGAAATGCATGAATATGGGACAATAAAGCATAAATAAGAGGTATGCATGAAAAGATTGAGACAAACAGAAAAAGCCTCAGTTATCCAAAATCAAGTCTTGATAGGTGTAATTAAACAACCAAAAACAGTGCATAGATCTAAGTTATGCATCCCTCTTCAAATTCTTTCCAGCAATATAATCTTTCAATGGTTGATGGAGTAGTTTCTGTTGCTTTGCAGGCCCTGTTAGCGTGGTGGCATTTACTGGAACTTATGGAATAAACTATGGGCGGGTTGCCGATAATTTACCTGCAGCTGAAAGTGTTGTCACACTTCTTAAGGCAGCAAAGATAAAGAATGTTCGGATATATGATGTTGATCACACAGTTCTTAACGCATTTAAAGGATCTGGTATTGAACTTACAGTTTGTCTTCCCAACGAGTTAATGGCAGACATGAGTGCGAGTGAAGCTCGTGCCATCGATTGGGTGAAAGAAAACATTGAGCCTTTTGTGCCTGGAACAAAGATACGAGGAATTGCTATTGGCAATGAGATTTTGGGGGGAGTTCCGGAACAAGCAGAAGTTCTACTTGGTGCTACCAAGAATATTTACAATGCAACCGCTAGGCTTAACTTGAAGGACAAAATTCAGATTTCAACGGCACATTCACAGGGTGTGTTTGCTAATTCCTATCCTCCATCAGCATGTACTTTCAAAGAAAGTGTCATGCCATACATGAAGCCACTTTTGGAGTTCTTTACAGAGATAGGTTCTCCTTTTTACATCAATGTCTACCCATTCCTGGCTTACAAATTTGATCCTGAACATATTGATATTAGATATGCCCTTTTCCAGTCAAATCCTGGAATTTATGACCAGAAGACCAACCTGCACTATGATAACATGTTTGAGGCTCAGATAGATGCAGTATATGCTGCTTTGGACGATGCTGGTTTCAGCAAGATGGAGGTGATTGTCTCTGAGACAGGTTGGGCTTCGAAAGGTGATGACGATGAAGCGGGTGCAACTGTTCAGAATGCAAAAACTTACAATTCCAATCTTCGTAAGCGGCTTTTGAAGAAAAAAGGAACACCATACAGGCCAAAGATTGTGGCGAAGGCATATGTCTTTGCCTTGTTTAATGAGAATCTGAAACCAGGAAAAACATCTGAGAGGAACTTTGGACTGTTCAAAGCAGATGGCAGCATTGCATATAATATAGGATTTACTGGACTCAAACCTTCTTCTGCATCCACATCTCTGTTGTCTCTCAAGGTATTGTGTTCTTTTAAAAGCTGTCATATCCCCATTTATTTTAAACCTAAGATTCTCAAATGAGTACATAAATTGGTGTTGATATTTGCACCCCAATTTTTGTTCTTTTTGCGGGTTGTTTAGGGGGTTGCGAGGTGAGGGAGGGGGATTTTTGCTTTTAGCATTTACAAAGTATCAAAAGATTGGTTTCTGAATATAATTCTCTTGAAACATTCAGCTGCATGTACAAAAGCTGAGAGTGAAGAGGCAGCTTGTTTATGGATTTGTACATACAAACTCCAACTTTTGATGCCAACATCTCATCTTTTCTACCATGCCATGAATGTTTGCAAATCTACTTCTCTTCTATTAGCTGCTCAACATTCAACTCTTAACTTTGCAAATCTAACAGCTGTCCTACAATGATACGAGTTTAGATAACATGGAAATCTTCCATGAAACAAGACTCCACTAGCTTGCAATACTAACCCTGCCCTATGCCAATTTTAATAGCTAAACCCAAATCTGGATCTCCATTTTGTTCTATAGCTGCAACCAAATACCAAAATTTATCACAATGTGTAGAAAACCTTAGTTTTCAATCCATCGAGGAGTCAAACATCGTGGATGTTAACTGGACGTCCTTTTTGGAGAAAAGATGAACATGCTGCACCTTGAAAGTGAGAATCTTTTTGGGGTATTTGCTGTTCTACTTTTTGTTTTTTTCATTAGTCTTTTGGAAAGGGGAGGGGGTGTTATGACTTAGGTTCGAGCCCCAAATGGAGCCTGGATCATACACTGGCTGTCAGCATGCTAGCAGTGAAAATGAACTTATTTTGCAGATTGCATATTGCAATTTAGTCCAAATCCTCCACATTTTTCACTCTACAATAAGCAAAATTAGTTCATCTGTGATGCTATTATGCTGGCAGCCAGCACAGGATCTAAGCTCCCTTCTGTCTGTGGGGAGGAAATGGGAACCTTGGCAATGGTATTTCTACAGGGTGGAACTTAGTTTTATTATTGTTAATTGTTATTGTTGTGTTCTGTTGAATCGAACTCTACCATTTTACAGTAACGTGCCTTTTCATTTCTTTTGATCCACTGCCTCTAATATTTAGCTATTGTTGCAGGAGTTCCAAACTTATTCCATGGCCCTAATGACTTGTGCTGCAACACTCTTTCTGGTTTTGATATCGTAAATGTATCAAGTCGAAGACCCTAACCTTCTTTCCTTTCTATTAATTTTATTTTTTGGTTTTTGATGCTTCACACCTGTTGTCTGTAACTAGAGACACTAGTCTTTCTTTCATGAGTAGCAGAACTATGACAGAAAGGGCATTGGTGCTGCTAATATCAAAATGGGTGTGCTTCCATCTGAACCCTTCCCGTTTCAATTTCGTATTGGTGCCCAGAAGCAATAGGCACAAGGCAACATTATTCACTTGTATTTCATTTTCTTGTTAACATGTGTAACATGAGTATGGCCAGTCATTTTATTATGTGCAGGTCTAATGAAATATTGTGAATATAAATTGCTGATAATTGTATCGTCTTCAAAAATGCATGTTAATGTCTGAGAAATGTGATTGCTTTCTTTTCCTGTAGAGCCCCTTAAGTGTTAGATAAGTGCAGTAAAATTTAGGCTTGAAAAACTGGTCTTAGAATTGGGAATAGACAGAGTTTTAAAAACTGAATGGTTCACTAGGTTTTGGGTTTGGATCTAGTGTTGTGTCTGTCAGGTATTAAAATTGTGTCGATTACTGTCATGAGACTAAGGAACAGAGTATATTTGTAAGAATTTTCTTCACAACTTTGTGGGCTTCAGCCCTGTTGCTATTAAAAATGTCATGAAATTCAAGTATAAAGTAAAAAATAAGGGTCATGATTTTGGAGATCAACTGTGCAGTCCTTCAGTGGAAACTCATTTAGGACAATAGTATATTATCCTTCATGAACTTGGACTATCAGGGTTTCTCTATTTTTGGGTAACAAGTATATCTTTATCCCGTATGGGAGGTGAGACTAATTTTATGAATACAAGAAATCACCTGCAAGCTTTGTATCAAATTAGTCTAAGAAGAGTCAAACTCAAGACCTCTAGTGATGCAAGGATGGGTCGTTTCATTGAACAAGTCCAATGCTCATGCCTCAATAATCTTACGGTTGTTGGAACCCCTAGCCGTTCGAGTATCTACAAATAGGCTACTTGCCGAAGCCCAATTAATAATTGGTCGACGACGACAAGTTTCCCATGAATCCAATATTTTTACGAATGAGTTAAGATTATTGTGTTTCTTAATTAAATTATGAAGTAATTAAAAAAGAAAAAATCATGAAATTAGACCCATAATCAAAACTCAAACATAAAAACAAAAGGATTAAAATAACATGGTAAACGTCCGAAGCCTCTCAATACGAACCGAAGTCCACTTTAAATATAATTGCGCAAATTGCAACAAAAGATAATTTTACTTCTCAAATATTGGGTGCCCCAAAATAGGGTGCCCTACATATGCTTATATAGAAAAAAAGAGTCCGCAAGGCTTGGGCGTCCACAGTGTTTGGATAGCCCAAGCAACCTAAAAACTAGCTAGATGCAATTTAGGACTCTTTATCTCTAAGACTTTGTGATAATTCAAACTCTCATATGAATTTGAGTTATCTTACAACAACCAACCAAAGTTGGACACTTAGAGTCCTAATCCTAAAACTCTTAAATTCTAGAAATTCAAATCCTAAGTTATCTCCATATCCAAAGTCTTTGTTATCTCCATATCCAAGGGTGGATTGACCAAAGCTAGGATAGGATAATTGTGTGGTAAGCATCCAATTAGGATCCACACAATATCGAATGGGCCTTGGGCCCAGATGTGTGTCTGCATGCCCGTATGATCTAGTCTAATCTCGAAAGCTTAAACCAATCGAGCAACCTGTGAAGGTGAGACTATCAGTTTTTATACCTGGAGTAAGTTTGGCTGTTTCAAAAGGTCAAGCCTATTCTCATATGTTTTTTCTTTTTTTCTCTTATTCATGATTTCTAGATATTGATTGGGAGAACTTTTTTTATTATAATAGGAAACTCTGATACGTTGTTTTTAACTTTAAATAACAAAAGTTACGCGTTTGAAATGTATAATTATCTCTTGACTGAAATTTCATCAAAGGTGTTTTGTCATTTAAAATTAAAATAGTATTAAGAGTATTTTAAAAAGGTGTTCCAATCAATCTCTTCCTCTCTTTTAATTTTTATTTTTATTTTTATTTTCTCAACTTTATTATGATGACTGTATCAAGGGATATGAATCTGATGACAGCCCAGACAGCTTCCAAAGCTACAATAAATTAAAAAAAGAAAAACACACACAAAGGCTTTTCAAAGTTTGTAAAACCCTTTCCATGATTCAACCAATTCAAAGAGAAAATAGAACTGAATGAGAATCATCTGAAACTTATCACTTCAATGAGAAAAACAAGAACACCTATTATGTTCCATATTTTCTATTATTGTGAAGAATCGACACAAATGATTGGTGTGTCTTCCTCTTCAATTGAGGAGAGACTCAAAATGTATTGTATTAATAGAAAAGTACGTACAAGAGATAAGAAGGTGCAAATATGGAATGAATTAATAAAATATAATCACAAATAAATGACAATGCAACTCCGGCAATTAATGAGGTAATGAAGAAACGGCAACGTTAATACTCCTCCTAAAGGTGGAGCGTGTATGTGAATAACGCTCAGCTTGCGAACCAGGTCATAAAATGAATATTTACTTAACGGCTTGATGAAGACATTACCAAGTTGATGAGAAGAAATAATGTGTTGAGGAATAAAAAGTCCAGACTGAAGCTTTTTTGGAACAAAATAACAATAAGAAAATTATACTTTGGTAAGAAATGTCCAAATTTCACAGATGATATAAAAGAATTTTTATTTGGACTAACTATAATTTTTCATTTGAAAAACCAATAACTCTTTTTCTCCCTCTAGTAATAACAATAATAATAATAATTTTGAATGGGAAACAAAATAGGAGACCAATTTAGGGAGCTAGAAGTTTTTTAAATAGGTCATGGTTGATAGTAGTCAATATAAATTTAAAGCAATGAGAATATAGGATCAAATCATCAAACTTATTATTTGAACCAGAAAAAAATATGACTGCTACTTTCAAAGAAGTAAAGAGAGTCTATTTAGTGAATTTTTGATAATAATGTGAGAGGAAAAATATTAGTATAATTAGATATTAACCTTTAATCCTGAGTGAAGAACTTCTTTTCAAAATAAAGGATATTGGAGGCCAATTTTGTAATTTTCACATTACATATGTTGTAGCTCTAATTAGAGTAATATATAATGTCTCTTCTCATGAGAGAGGTGAGAGAGCGAAAATTGTAACAAGCACGGCTATATTTTCTTCGACTTTTTTTTTTTAGCATAGTGGATTTGGTTTGAATCCATGGACGTAACAAACAGGAACTACGTAAAATCTCTGTCTTGTGTGTGTTTAATCTGTGGTTTTGTTTTTCCGTTCATTATTTTGTGCGATTTTGCATTTTTATAATTGAGAATATGGTACATCTCAAAATACGCCTACTCGAAAGTACTGTGTAGGATGCTTTTTTAAGTCAAAGAATAAGGTATGATTTGTATCTTATCATGGGGGTGTTTATTTGTCCGAACCTAATTAAAGCCCAATTTATTTTTTAGTCAAAGAATAAGGTATGATTTGTCTCTTATTATCGGGGTGTTTATTTGTCCGAACTTGCTTCAAGCCAGATTCAAATGAATGGGTTTGGACAAAGTTTTTGTTTAATGGGCTCTCACGTTATATATGATTTTTTTTTTTATAAATTGAAAATTTAACTATACAATTGAAAGAGAATTTAAAAACCTATCACTTATTAAAATTTCGTCTCAAAAATTCAATTTCTAGACATTAGATCTTAACCGTCAAAATTATTAGACATCAAATCTTTTCATGACATCCGCCAATATCGACTATTAAGATCACATTATAATATTCTCTATCCAATTTTACTATTTTACTGTACTTTTTGCACATAAGACTTTACTGTCTCCAATTTGCAACTGACACGCTACACTGTAATATGCAATCTGTAATATATTTCGTAACTTACAATATATATGTAAAAAAATAGAAATTTACATAAACCTTAGATAATTCATTCATTAAACATTAGAACAAAAGAGATAATTCATTCCTAATCCTAGTAGATTCACAGATAGCTTAAATTCAAATTTAACAATTTTATCTTCATCTCAACACTCACCTTCACTTTATAAGAGAAGAGGAAGAGCAGGGCCGGACCTAGCTATAGGCAGAGTAGTAGGCCACCTAAGGCCTCTACTAATACGACTAATGACTTTGCTCATAATTTCAGGGCCCTTGAAATCTCAAAGCCTGCACTAACCGGCACTGAGGAAGCGACAAGAAGGAAGTGAAGTGAGGGAGATAGAAATAATAAAGATGAAATACAAAAAAAGTTTTAAAACATGAAAAAAAAGGAACGAATGAAGTAACAAAGACGAACACTGATAAGTAAAAAAAAGTTAAAAACAATAATAAATGATTAATAAGAAGAGTAAGAGAAGATTGAGAAAACGGAGAAGAAATGGAAAACTAGAAAAAAAAAAGAAAAAAAGAGAAGAATAAAAATAATAAACTCCAAAAAAAATATAAGAAAAATGAAGAAGAAGAAGAAAAAGATAAAAAATCAAATAATGAAAAAATGCAAAGAAAAACTTGCAAATCAACTAATGGGCTACCAAGTCACTACTGCACACTCCCAGCTTTCCCTTCTTTTTTTTGCCCTCACAAGTTGCTGCTGATGCCAGTGTTTTTTACTCAAACATTTTATACCAACGTTGTTTTCCCTATTTTATGCGTTTGATTTACTTGATTTAGCTGTTCAGATTGAATATAGATATAGTGAGCTACAAGTAGATCAAATTAAAACTAAAAATTCAATTTTTGAAATTTAATATTAGTAGTCAAAGTCACAAAAATCTTCAAAATTAGCAAAAGAAGTGAGTAGCTCAAACACTTTGGATAAAAAACTAGAGGTCACAGGTTTGAGTTCCGTAGACACTCAACACCTGTGGCTTGCAGGAGGCTTCGTGCATCAAGAGTTTAACCCAACACCTTTGTATAGGTGAGGTCCTAGGGTTCTCCATCGTAAATATATATAAAAAATCTTAAATTTGGTCTTAACAATTGATATCAAAGTTAGATCTCAAACATCTCGGGGGATCCCTTAACCGAACGGGATGGCCAGTGATGTTCTATACGCCGGAGAGCCTCATTTAAGAGGGGATTGTTAGGCAGCCGAGAGTCCCACATTGATTGTGACCAAAGAGATCTAGAAACTTATATTAGACTTGGGTCACTCCAAGTAATAAACTAGTCTTTTGGACCAGGCAACAGCATTAATACAAAAGGAACAGCTCGACAAAGCTAGTACTCCACTGAGCCATCAGTCTCTGCAATTCAACGCTAGACTGGTTATGTATGAAGGAAGAGAATGATAAATAAAAAAAGGGAATGTCATCAACATAGATAAAATACCCTCTGCCACAAAAAGACAGCTTGTGAGGGAGCTCTAATGACAGAAGAAAGAGACATCAATCTTTCGTTCTTTATAGTAGATTGGGCTGTCGAAGGAGCCCCAGTTAACCCACTGTTTTGACAATAGCCTCTCCCAAGCATTTGATCATAAGGTTCAAGCCAATGTCAAGTACTGGTATTATCAAATATGACATGCTTTAAACTTCTAAATCAAAGTTGAGTCAAGTATTTTGGATCTAAACTTAAAATAAACTGTCTAAAACCGGAAGTGAAATTTCTTTCCCAATGATAGCTTACCCAGACAAGAACCACTTTCTTCTATTTCCCTTTCAATTTGCTATTTAAACTAGTTTAAATATTTTCAAGATGTATCATTGGATTGTCCATTCTATTCAAGTTATTTGGCTCTCTGATTTGTATTGTAGTTGCAAACCTCAACCAGATCATGGGGCCCGTGGGAACCCTATCCATGGGACCCCTGAGTTTCGACACTCACAGCCGGTGCTGA
Source organism: Chimonanthus salicifolius (assembly GCA_013350335.1). NCBI lineage: Eukaryota > Viridiplantae > Streptophyta > Magnoliopsida > Laurales > Calycanthaceae > Chimonanthus > Chimonanthus salicifolius. Next base: position 8,621,175 of record CM023533.1, on the reverse strand, counting down.
CCGAGTCGCTGGGACTGAGTGGGAGGAGACCAGGGGCAGTTGCAGAAACATAGTCTAGGAGTGGGAAAACAAGGGAGGAGCCTGGGACGTGCGATGGGCCTGTATGTGTATACTGCAGCTAGGAATTGCAGCAGTAAGTGTAATGGGTATCAACACTAATTAGGGATTAGAGTGTGCTGACACATATGATGTAAATATTAAACAAAGGATTGTTTCTTACCTTTAAATAGACATGCATTACTGCTAACCTGTTCCTATCCAGTTACTGATATCCAATCCTATCATATTGCAATTTAATTACAGTCATAGAGGCAATCAGATGGCTGAGGATGGTCTGAAGATATCAGTTTAGAAGGTATTGCATAAAGGTCTACAGGCCTCACATGTGCATATATTTAATTGACCAAGAAGATTTTGATCACCCAGGTGGTGATTGGGATAAGAGAATTGAAGCAAACAGAGAAGTTGGTAAAATGGAAAAAGATGACGAGATCAATGCCAACCACAGATTTCTGATTTGTTCAATAAATAATGTGCATGGTTACTGAAAAACAATATCTTAAAGAAATCCAATGATTTACATTTATTATTCATGGATAAACAGGAATGCAAGGATTTTCCGCCACAACTAAAATGCCATCTAAGGTTAATGGTTTCCAAACTAAACATTTGTTTCAAGCTTATTTTTCTGCTCAGGTGAGCCTACTATCCTCTTCCAAAACCAATGATTCTCCCATAGGAAAGCCATTTCTTCTATCGGAACTTGCTTTGTTTCAGGCAGGAGGAAGAAAATGAATGTCGACATGATAACAATCAAGCAAGCAAAGAGAATGAAAGTCCCATATCTGAGGTGGCATAGAGATGCAAGGAAACATTGTGCAATTGCAGCTGTGAAGAAGAGGTTGACGCAGACCACAACGCTTTGGCCCGCTGATCTTGTTTCCAGTGGGAAGATCTCACTTGGAACCAACCACCCTAAAGGACCCCATGACCATCCATAAGCAGCGACAAACAAGCAAATAAATACAACCAGTGTAACACCATCTGCTTTTGAGAGGACTACTCCATGGCCGAATTTTAGAGCCAAAACAGTGGCAACAACAATCTGCATAACAATAGATCAAAATGTGTCAGCATTATCATGTGCTGTACAAGTGCCACAATATTCAAAAAAAATTGCTGCAGAATGCATACCATTGATATAATCATTTGACAACCAGCTTCCAAGAAAAGAAATCTTCTTCCTAGTTTGTCAACTAGGAACATGGAAACAAATGTTGCAAGAACTAGTGTAGAACTGGTCATGATTGATGAATACAGAGATGCACTAGACCCCATGCCCAAGCTCTGGAAGATAACTGGAGCATAAAAGAGAATTGAGTTCATGCCAGAGAGCTGCTGAAATGCAGGAATACCCAAAGCCCCAATGATAAGCTGTGGACGGTTCTTGCACTTCAAAAGGTTTCGGAATGGGTTCTTTACAGCACGAGCTTCTTCACTTGCTTCCACTAGATCAGCAAATTCAGCGCCTACATTCTGGGTACCTCTAATTTTTTCCAAAACCCTTCTTCCTTCCTCCATTCTTCCTTGTTCAACCAAGCTGTTTGGTGTTTCAGGTAGGAATAGTCCTCCAACAAACATTAGAGATGCAGGGACTACAGCTAGACCCAGAGATAATCTCCATCCCCATGGATGGATCTTATCAGTGAAATAATTGATGAAATTTGCTACCAAAATTCCAGCACAGGTTGTTAATTGGAACAACTGGTTGACTGCTCCTCGGTGTTTTGCAGGTGCCATCTCTGACAGGTATAGAGGAACTGCCTGTTACCATGACAAGGAAAAGGGGAATCAATCCAGTAGTGAAGCTTTGTCTACACAATCATAGAAATTTAGAACTGCAATGATTTGTTTTCCAAAATAAGAAAGTGTTGTTTAGTGGAAATATGTAATATGGAGGAATATCCTGAAAAGGGATCAACAGATCCTCTGAGTCTCTGAGGCATCCTTTTGTTGTTCCTCTGAGGCACAGATGAATCAGCTAGGGTGCGCAAATAGAGGATGTTGTTGATAATGGAACCATTTCATAGACAAATTTTGGCTCTCCAATTCCCATATTTTTCATTGGCCATATCATTGATGGGCATGCTCTATTGTATGCTTTCTTGATTCTAATCCAACACATCATTAAACTATATAACAAAGTACTACCCATCCAACTTTTAGGAAGTTCTCTCATGCTAAGAGAATGATCAGCTCAGATCAACAGAACATGGGAAGTAAGGAAACCGAAAGGCAATAATCTCAACATTGAAAAAATAAGAAATTTCTAAATTAACCAAGAGTTTACTGAGTTGCTCAATAACAACATTCTAAGATGTTTACAGTCAAGCAGCATAGAAACTAAATAGCAAAATTTCATCAAAGTTCTTTTTATTTCCATTTTGATACCAAGATGATAAAAATGGCTTCCACAAAAAAATGCTGATGAAAAATTGGCATTACCTGATTACCAAATCCTATGCCAATACCAAGAAGGATACGGCCAATGATCAGCATACCAATGTTTACAGCTGCTGCATTAATGACTGCACCCACAAAGAAGTTGGCGGCACCAAAGAGAATGCTAGCTCTTCTTCCCTTTTTCCGTGTCAAGTATGAGGCACCAAACGTAGAAACAAGACCAGCAAAATAGAGAGACGACGTGAAGAGTGTAAGCAATTGGCTATCATATTTACAGTAATCTGTTTCGTGGAGATAATGCTGCTTCCTTCTGTACACTTTTGGGAAGAAGTGCATCAAAAAATCATCCATTGATGTCACTCCACCTGAAGAAAAGTGGAAAACTTTCAGTTCAATGATATCTGAAAGTTGCTAATGTAGATTATAAAGTCAAGGAAGTTTCCATTGTTTAAAAATAGCCCAATTGATGACAAACTAAGAGAAACTCACAATAGGTGGTTTGGTCATGTAAGTAGAAAACCAAATACAGCTCTAAAACATATAGTTGAGAGGCAACAAGTTGCAGACACATTTAAGAGTAGACTATTGAAAACATTGAGAGATGGGATAAAGAAAGAACTATTAGATAGTGGTGACCGGCGGCTATCTGGTCGATGAAAGAGTCAAATAGAGAGAACTTGAAAAGCCAACCCCAGTTAGATGGAATTTTGGCTTTTGATGATGATGATGGCATCTTTAGTGGTCTTAATGACTAACCATCCATTTTAGCCGCCTTCCTTATCCTAAAAGTTTAGTTGAGAGTGCTATATTATCCAAGAAGACTTGGTCCTGTATAATTTACACACAATATAATTTCCATAATGGTAAGGACTAAATTTACAAGTTACCAAACAGTAGAGGTGAAACTTGGGTCAGATTTTAACCGAACCCGCATGACCCGACCCAAGAAATCAATGGAGATCTGGGTTATGTTTTTGTATATCTCGGATTGGATTGGGTTGGGAAAAAATAAACCCACATGAAGCTCGGGTTGAGTCAGGTTGAGAAATTTAAAAGCAACCTGATCCAACCTGACGCAACTCGAGTGGATCAAGTTATAAAACAGCACTTAGGTTGAGTTGGGTCAAAAATTTGGGTCGGGTCGGGTTGAGTAACTCGGGTCAGTAATTCGGGTAGGGTTCAATAATTTTTGAGATAGGCTGAGATGGGTTTATTGAAACCCAAGACAACCCGACCTGAGTTTAAGTCCTACCAAACAGACACTCCATAATTAGGGAGAAGTTTGTTAAGGAAAGCTTTAGCTTTGCAATTCCAAACAGCCAAACAACCCTTGAAAGAGTCATCAATGCTTTTACAATCGTCACCATCGTCATCACTAACATCAAGAACAACAATAAGACAACCAACCAAGATCAGAATTTTCACCAAAAGTGAAAAATCATCCAGCAAAAATAATTGGCTACAATTTTTCATAGTCTAATGATATTCTTTCGTCGGTTCTAAGAGGATCAGAATTATAACAATGACTGCCATATTTAATCGATAGACAGCACTGAGATACAAAAGAATAAGAAACTTCCCTGAAGTATATGATTATTTTGCCTTGAAAAGGTACAAATTGATAATGAACATAAAATCAGCACAAACCAATCAAATTATTGCACCTTAAACACTCAAAACTTGCAAAAATGCACCAAAATCAACCAACCCAGATCAGAATTTTCACCGAAAGTGGAAAAACGTCAAGAACAAATAATTGCCCGCCCAAAAGTAATCACCAACTAATGAAATTCGATCATTTCTTCCCTAAAATAATAGCCCATAAAAACTTCGAAAGAGAACCAATTTCCCCAGTAAAGGTATATCAAATTAAACGCCCCAGATCAGATTAACTGCAAAAAAAAAAAAACCCAAAAATAAAAAATAATTGAAAGATACCCGAAACTCCAAGATCATAGCCAAAGAGAGATCCACCAAGAGCTGCCACAATACAAGCAAAAATGAAATAGCTCGTAATCCTTCCCTCATAGAGCTCTGCTCTTCTTCCTTTAGCAGCATCCACAAAACCTCCTGCCATTGTTGACCTTCTTCAACCTCTAGCAGTCCCTTCAGATTAGTCACTCTAGTTTCAGAAGAACCACCAAAAAAAATCCAGATCACCCACTTCTGAAAGAGTCGCCGAATGAATTTTTTTTACTTGCAGAAATGGAAAGAGAGAACAGTTCCAGAGTCAACACCAAATTCAAACAAAGATAAAAATGCCCATCAGAAGACAAATTTAACAATGTAATACTAAAAATGAAATACAGAAAGAGACATGTACTGGCGAGAGAAAAACTATATAATATAATAATGAAATAAGAAGAAAGACCAACAACAAGGAATTTGCTGGGCAAAAGAGACAAAAAGGTTGAAAGACTACAAGCATGAGAAATCCATGAAAGGCAGAAGAGCTGAAATGACGAAAATTACAAATTGAACAGAATTTAAAGATTAAAATGTCTGTTAACGAAGATAAGATTTACAACTCAAAAGCCAAGATAATCATGCCGCTTAATCCGTTAAAAATAGTAATAATAACAAGAATCACACTGAGTCAAGATAACTACTAAACTAAACTTATCAATCTACAAATGTTGAGACAGATGGCGGATGAGCAAATGATTTTACCCTATATTGAGGAACATGGGTCACCCTCGTTTGAGCCAATGTTATCAGAATCGGACCGTCTAACGAACTGTCTTTTCTGACATTTTGGGTTCAGCTACGGTCAAATCCGGTAAAAGCTGGTCAAATAGTAATATAATATAAATATTATATATAATATTAAATAAGAAATCTTTTACCAATAAAATTAATATAAATATTAAAAATAATATTTAAACTTTGACTAATATACCAAAACGGTGAAAGATATGTGATAAAAATAGTAATAAACATTTATATTTCAAATATACATATTTTTTAATATTAATTTTTTTATTTTTTGAAGGGAAAAAGTTTTAAATAAAATAATAAAAATCTCAAATTTTGTGAACCGCAGTTTGCTGCTCACGGTTTATGGTTCAAAACCACAGAAAACTGCGGTTCTGGCCGGTTTTCTGCGGTTTTGACCCATAACCGATTTCCTGTTAGGACCGAATTGCAGTCATCGCGGTTCCGGTCGAACCGCAGGTTTGACCGCGGTTCGGTCCAGTTCTGGTAACATTGGTTTGAGCACACAAGTTGGAATATAGTCATATACAAGATTACAACTTGCATTATGTGATTGGAACTTGATTTTAAACTTTAAATGCAATCACTCAATCATGTATAGATATTTTTTTTTTATTGCCAATGACTACAATTTCGTTCACATGATTCTGACTTTTGAATGCTCCAACTCGAATTCTTTTTAACCAACTCAATTTTGAAAAAGAGTAGATTATATTTAAGTTAAAAGGAAAACACACCTCAATTTTTATCAGAAAATAGGAAAAAATATCGGCATATTGGCGGATACATCTTGAAAAAATTAGAAGGGATACGTATTGCCCGTTAGGCATCGATGTATAGTGGGCCAGAAGGTAGCGGCCGATACCGATACATATTAGTGTGTACTGGCCTATGCATATTGATTGGTAAAGATAGACTGTGTATTTTTGGTGAAATGGCCAAAAGTTTCTAATATGGACTTCGATTGATGTGATTTCAAAGACGTTGGAAAGAGTGCTGAATGAGCTACGAAACAGGAAGAGGGATTGAAGCAGAAAAAATTTCCACAGTTTATTATTGAATATTAGATTATTTAAGTCAAAATTAGAAAAAAAATGATAAAAACTGAAAATGATCATTCTATTGAAGAAAATTAGCAGAAAATTAGTAGAATTTATTTTCTATGTTTCTGAAAATTTTGAGATTTTTTCCACATTTTTTCAAAATTTTTTAAAATTCTCAATTTCGTAACTTCAAATTTATATTTAAATATCTAAACTACCATGAAATAATGAAAAAATTACATAGAAATGAATCTTAGAATTTTTCTTAACTTTCCATAATTTTTTCAGAATTTTTGACAATGCGTAGAAAATAGGCTAAAGTAACTCAAATTTAGACAAAATAATTAAATTATATCGATGTGTCTAATATCTGTATATAATTTTTCTAACTAATTGTGTAAATATTTATTTTAAAATATTTAAGAATATTTCATTGCCATGTTTGTCAATATTTTCCAAACTGGATCAGGTTAAGAAATTTGGTGGGTCAAATTTAATTAGCAGCATAAAAAAACTTTGGATTAAAAGAGGGAAAAATCGAGACCAGACTATACCAAATGCAATATTATTGTTCACACGGTCGTAGTTTAATTGTTAATCTTCTGTTTCAAAAAATGAGAGGTGCTAAGTTCAAGCTCCCATGACCTTACCTTGTGTACCCTAAGGGCAATTAGATATCACTAGTGAGAGTTTTATGCTGAGTTTCTTATGATTTCTCATGTGTAAATTTTTTTAAAAAAAATGCAATATTATTTAAAAAATCAATATTAGGAATCTGAAGTAGCCAAATTTTTAATAAGGTATACAGTTTGAAGTTCCTCAATTCATGGGAAGAAACTAATTGCGGCCTTATCCAAATTGAGTTCATAATCATACAGTCATCAGCATCAGTGGTCTTATCCAAATTGAGTTCATAGTCATCAGCATGAAAACTGGCATTCACGACATTCTCGCAACAGCCGTACAAGTTATCCAAACCCTTCTTCCAAAGCCCATTTAAGGTGAGGTTTTAAAAAAAAAAAATTACAAAAATTTTCAATTTTTTTAAATATTAAAGTGAGTTATATATATTTTAATAAAATATATAAAAAAATAATAAAGACATTGAATGTATAAATTTTAAACTTCATCTTATCATTTTAATTATGTGATTTTAAAATTTAAAATTTTAATTTAGATAAACTAATAATTTTTCAAAGTCTATACAATAAAGTTGTATTTCTTTCAACAATTATATCAATTATGAAATTTTCTTTCTATCAATCCTTATCAAATTATTATCCCATTGAGAATGTATCTGTAGCAGTCGATGGACACTCAATGGGTATTCAAAATGAATACTTTTTGTATAGAAAAGATATTAAAAAAGTGAGAAAAAGAAAATAAAGAGGGGTGTTATCCTTTTATCACCAATTATCAAACAAGGATAATGGAGTTATCTCCATCACCCCCTTTTATCTCCAATCCAAATGCAAAAGAGGATAAAGCGTGGTATTATCCTATTATCTACAATTACCAAATAAGATAACAGGGTTTATCTCCAATTACCAAACAAGATAATGGGGGTTATCTCCATCACCTCCTTTACCTATCACCTCCTTTACCTCCATTCCAAACGCAGCAATGTCTAATATGGGTACATTGGTGCTCCCATAATGCAACTAAATGAGAAAAAATGTAGGTCAAAATTTTCACATGTCAGATGTCAAAAACATGGTATATTGGCATTGTGCAGATGAGATATTATTATTTTATGATTAAGGTTTTAATAACAATTCTGAATAATTTCTGAATATACGTAAGTCTCTCTACCTGCGCATGCATACTTTAAGTAACTCTATGGGAAGTAGTTATTTGAATGGAGTAAGAATCGAACTCAAAATCTCCCATGATCGAGATATTAATTTGATACACATTATTTTTTGAAATTCATGAGATGAGAAGGAATGCATCTCGATGTAATTGTGGATATTTTAAAATTAATATATATATATATATATATATATATATATATTTCAATAGATTTTATAATTAATAATATCTAAATTATATCATATTTATTTAAATATAAAGTATTTTTAAAATATCTTTTATTTTTTAATATAAATCTATAGAAATGGCTGCTGAGTCTAGAGAAAGATTTAAACATTTTTTTAAGTAAACAAGTTCGGTCTTTAAACTTATTGTCATTTATTTGTTGGTTTTATAAAAAATAAAATATATTTAAATAGATCTGATGAATAGTATTCAACTATTTTTTTTTCAATTTATGTGTGGAAAACTACGTAAAACCTTCACCGGTGATATCCACTGCCCTTAGAGCACAAAATTCAAAGTAATTTAAGAAATTCAAAGTAATTTAAGAAATTTAAAATAATTTAAGTTATTCAACTATTTCTCTCAATGTTTGATGGCCCACAGTAGTTGACTTTGACTTGCTGGCAGTCTAGCTCTCCCATTTTTCCACTTGTGGGATCTACAAACATTATTCCAGCAGTCCCGTTTGATTGGAAATGTTGACTTAGACAATGGAAATTGGCCTCATCTGCAATTTGCATCTCTAAGATAAAGACCAAGATTGGCGTCTAGCATTTGATACATGGAAATCTGGTACTCTTTAAGTCTTTACATGCAAATTCAGTGTACTTACCAAGTCCAGCCCTCAATTTTCAACCAGTTATCGTTCAATCAAATGAAGTAGATAAGACAAAGATAAAAGGGTGATGGATGTGATATATTATTATTATTATTTTATTTTTGAGGATTAAGATGTTCACGTGTTTGACATCTCCTGATTAATTTTAAATAGGGCTGAAATTCGAGTTGGATCATGATGCAATAAATCCAATCCAATCTATGTCAAAAATGATTGAACTCGACCTGACCTGACTCTAATTTCTGACCCAAGTTATTCAATCCAACTCGACCTAAATTTCTGACCCAACTTAACCCGAATGTTGTTTTATACCTTGGTACACTCGGGTCGGATCAGGTCGGGTCAGATCGGATCGAGTCGGGTTGATTTTAAATTTCTCAACCGATCAAACCCAAATTTTATGTGAGCTTATTTTTTTCCAACCCAACCAGACCCGAGATATACAAAAATATAACCCAAACCTATTGATTTCTCAGGTCGGGTCATGCAGGTTGGATTTTTTCACCCGTAATTTTAAAAGTGTTGTAAACTTCTCTATTTACACATATTGGATGAAACTACGGAAAGTAACCCCTTTAAGAGAGAATTATTCAGGACCTCCCACTTTTGAAGGTGGGTGGATATGATACATTATTTGGTTTTAATTAAATGAGTTAGTATCAGCTACTTTTATTGAGACTTGAAACTATTAAGGAGATAATCTGATTCTTCGTCTCAATCGGCCTAATAGAATATTAGTATATCTATTTTTGTGGATTAAATATTTTAAATGTAAAATATTTTTTAAATTAAAAATCAATATTATCACAATTACTTTTACCATTAGTCTGTTAAAAGTTCACTTAAAAGTGAAAAGGATGAAATTGTAAAACTTTAATAATTAAAAAAATACCTTTAAAAAAATTCCAACAGATGTCAATATGTCATTGTTTGAAAAAAAAAATCATTTGGCCTCTAAATCATATATGGGCCCACAAAGACACAAAATTATTACTTCCTCTCATCGCATCCATCTACCTTCTGAATATATAAGCAAATTAAGTTTATATTACCATTAGATTAAAAATTTATTCAAAACAAACTTCATTTTCGTTGATCTTTGAGGCTTTAAAAATTATGGTTTCTCAAATCCTATGCACCTGATTTTCTACGAGAAGCATCATCCTGAAAATACATTTAAACCTTCCCAACATCATGCATCGGCCGGGTCCCATAGGACCTGGGGCGAGGTTGCCTGGGGGAACTTATTCATCATTTTTATTTTGGATATGAGCTTCTTCCATGCTACCATAATATTTTTATTCTTATATTTATTTATGCTTAAACTTCTCCACGGTATCCATCACATTTTACAAAAGTAGCCTTATTTAAGTTGTAAAAGTTTAATCATTAAAAATAATTTAAAATTCTCGAAATTCAGTAGACTTAAAAATGTGGCTTTATTAATTAAATCAATTAAAAAAAATCATTTGCATATTCACGCTTATGTCTTTCTAGTAGATCTATCAAGCTGAACCCAAGTGGGTTCTAAATGTGGTGTAAAAGTTTAAAATTTTAGGGGTGAAATTCGGGTCGGGTTTTGACCCAAACTAGCATGACCCGACCCAAAAATCATGTGAGTTGAGTTATGAAAGTCGGGTCAGCGGGTAGGATCAGGTTGAGAAGTCAAAAACCCATATTGAATTCGGATCGAGTTGGGTTGAGAGAATTTTAAGTTAACTCGACCCGACTTGGTAAAAAGTAGGCTAAAGTGGGTTCAAAATGCGGGTCGAGTCGGGTCGGCTTTAAGTTGAGTTGGGTTATAATTTATATCAAGTCGGGTCAAGACATCAGGGTCAAAAGTTCAGATCGAGTCGGGTCAAATTCCATATATTAGTAACTCGGGTCGAATTGGGTTTTAAAAAACCCGAGTCTACATTAATTGAATTGAAGTAAATTATTTTTAATTTCATATTCATGCTTACATCTTTCCTATAGTGGTTAGAAGCACGCTTTAACGACACTCGAGCTCTAGAGCCATTTTGCATCTATTTTCAAAGATTTTTTTAATAGCTAGAAAATATTATCGTAAAGATAAAGAAATTGTTAGTAATATTTAAAAAATAATTCTATTTTTTACGATATAATTATGCATGTATCAAATATCTATTTAATGTGCTTGGAAGCTTGAGATTAGTAACTGCCTAATTGCTTAAATAGCAACTTCTGATTGTGTGGGACACGGCAGGCATGTTAAGGAATAAGTAAAAAGGATTCTCCAATGTAGGACGAAATTGAGAAGCTTTGTGAAAAATGACATCTCTTGGAACATCGGTTTAAAATTCGGTAACAACCGATATCTTATTATCGGCTGATATTTTTTGCTCTTAATTTTTTTTTAAAAAAAAGTATTAATATCGGCCGTTATTATAAATATTAGCTAATACGATCGACCCCTACCTTGGACAACCTATACATACATTCAGACATCGTTGGTGTTGAGTGTGTGTGGGTCACACAGTGGGTGTGTGGGAACACACCATGATAAGAGACGCAGCCTCAAGTTCATAGAGCACGTCGGTGTACAAAGGACTTGAGACTTTAGATTTGGAATCTAAACTTATACATTTATTATTTCTCTCGTACTAAAGATTTTTGTCGCTATGTGGATGCAAGCCGGATGAGCCAAACCACATAAAAATTTGTGTTTTGTGTTGGACTGTTATTCCAGTTATCTTGATTTATTTACTCTAATAATCCTAACATACTATAGTAGCATAGTATAGTCTTTCTAATGAATCCGTCATATTAGACAACACTTTAAATTGATATGCACGACTTTTAATAATTCACTTTATCATGTGGTTGATGATCCCACCTCTTAAAAAGTTCAATGACTGTCGCTTGAACCTAAAATTTCAACTTAGTGGATGGAATTGGGTTTTGTTGTGTTCTATCTAATATAAGTTTAAGTTTAGTTAATCCATTTGAGTTGAGTTGAAAATTTAAATTTTCAATTTTACTTTAACGAAAACTTTAGAGTTGACGAAACCCAACATGACTAACCACACGTTATATAATTTTACTTCTCAAAATAAATATTTACTCACTAACTAGGTAATGTATAATATAGTTAAATGCATATATTTTCTGTATGTTCTTGTCTAGATTTATGTCAATAACTTATAATAATATATATTTTTTGTGATATAGAGAAAGTGTAATTAAAATATTACAATAAAAAATAAGATAAATAAATTGACATCAGGCCCGGCCTAACTATAAGGCAAGTCAGGCCTGGGCTTTAGTCCCTCATTTAAAAAGGGCCCCACTCCTATTTTGATTGTATGGTGGATCGAATGGGATTGAGAGACACAGCATGTGGAAAAGGAGACAAGACTAAAGTATGTTAGCTCCAACCTAACTATAAAACAAGTTAAGCCTGGGCCTTAGGCTCCCATGTAAAAAAGGCCCCACTCCTACTTTGATTGCATGGTGGAGTAGATGGGATTGAGAGATAGAGCATGTGGAAAAAGGGACATGTCTGAGCCTGTTTGGCTTAGATGAATAATGGTAAAACCATTTGTAATGGAAAGAAATGCAAAGTATTCAATTTTTGAGGGATTTGTTAAGAGTATTTTCTTTTCTTTTTTTGAATTATGATAAGATATTTGGTAATAAATACTCTGCAATTGAAATGAGACTAGTTTTAGTAGAGATATTCATCAAGAGTTAGGACATAGTTTTAGAAAATACTCATCTCTAATTTTGATCATAGAATCTAATAAGTGGATCAAATATTTTGAAAATTATATATGTTTGCAAAGAGATATAAGGGCTACAAAGCTAGAAAAATTCAGTAATTTCATGTACTCAAGATTCTGTTAATAAAATAAGTAATTGATTAAAGTACTTTAGACGAGGGGAATGTATTTCAAGGGATTCTCCTAGCCATTTATGGCATTGTTTGCATTTTCTGTGGGTGTTGATTTGTGAATTTGTAGGGCTGAAATTTTGGATTATTTTGTGCTTCTTTTAGTTTAAGTTCGTGTCTATAAAATTTTATTTAACAATATATTTCCTCTTTACAAATCATGTTGTGACTTTTAATTTAGAGATTTTTGGTGAGTTGGTAGAATAATAGAGGACATTATAACTATTCATCAATTCTCTTATTTTCACAATGTCATGTTCTATTGTTCTTTAACTTTTTAATTTAGTTCATTTTAATTTTTCATTAATTTAAAGACTAAATGAATTAATCATATTTGCAATTAAATTTTAGCAAAACATGAATACAAAAAATTAATTAGTAATTTTACATCTCAAAAAGTAAGAAAAAATAGATTTTAGATAATTTTATTATTATATATAATTAAAATTTTAATTAATTATTATTTACAATAATATATTAAATATCAAGAATGTCCCATTTATACGCCTCAACATGTGTAGAGCCGGCCCTGATTCACATGAGCAAGTTTGATTTGATTTGGGAATTTACTTCCACTTTAGTGTACACGTGTTTGACCCATATTTGATTAGATAAATTTCTTGTCATTGATATTATTCAATAGTAACTTGGGGCAAGTTACCTGCCATTGTAGCAAGTTCTACGCAAGGTTTCCGAAGGCAAGCTGAAGAATTTATCAATTAGCAACTACAAACTAGAAGAAATGGATTTGAGAGGTATTAGCAACATTTGATTATGTGTAGCTGATAAGGTGATTATGAGCATTGTGATGAGAATCAATGACAAAAGACTTAGGTTGAAATTACAAATCATTCTTTTTTAGGCTAAAGTATCCATGCATTTGCATCACTAAATCTCTTACAAATCAATTTTTTTAGATTAAAATATCGACCAAATCTCATACAAATCATTTTTTTTACCAAAGTATCTAGGTGTTTCACCTTACTTAATCATACATCTCACTTGACTAATCTTTGAAGCATGTGTAAATCGTTTAAGTTGAAATTAGAAAGCATTTGCACGGCCAAATCTCTTACAAACTATTTTTTTGACCAAGTATCCAAGCATTTGCATGATCAAATCTCTTACAAATCATTTTTTAGACCAAAGTATCTAAGCATTTGCATGACCAAATCTCTTATAAATCATTTTCTATACCAAATTATCCAGGCTTCTCACCTGACTTAGTCAGACATCTCACTTGACTAATCTTTGAGACATGTGTAAACCTCCGTACCTGCACATGTTGGGTACAAACTATGGAGAGTGGCTCTTTTTGTATAGAAGATTTCTTATCCTAGACCTCTCACAAATAAATATGGGAATTGACCATCAAACTAACCTATCAAGATTTACAGTGTTATTGAAAACAACAATTATATAATCTAAAGATGAAAGAAAGTAAGTTTGTCCATAATCATCCCAATTTATTCAATAAAATTAATTTGCCAATTGTTCGACATTAATGTAAAAATTGATAAGGAGGATGAAAACCTTTATTTCTTTTTAAAATGTTTCTTTAAGTCGTATTGACATCTAGTTGTAAATAAATCATCGACGCAAACGTCTAGCTACTCATGAAATTACAAATTTCACTTAGAAATTAATTTTTCAGCCGTTGGGAGACCAAAAAATTTCAACTAATATTTTACATAGATTGACCATCTTAATTAAAATTTGTAAACGAATAAAATCATTGAAATTTTTAAAATATGATCAAAATTTTCAAAATATGACCAAAATCTTTGAAACTTTTTTTGAAATTTCAGTTAAAATCGACAAATATCGATTAATACCATGTTTTTCAAAAAGTCACTAATAATTTTAAAATTTATATTTTGACTCGTGTTCAAATTTTTTTGACCAAAATAGTTTGGAATCCCATACTATCAATTTGATAAGTATGTAGAATATGAAATATCAAATTTGAGATAAAAATAATTGTTGGCCATGTTTTATTATAAATCTCGAGGAATCCAAATCTGATAGTTAAAAATATTTTTTTATTTTAAAATATTATATAATTTTATATTAAACAGAACAGAGTCCACTTAGTTAGTTAGTTATAAGATATTTTATATAAAAAATCAATTTCTGTTATTTTCACTTAAAAGTAAAAGACATCATTTCTCGGTTCCACGGAGTAGAAGCCATTTTCACCTCAGAGTCGTCGCCAGTCGATCACTTTCTTCTCCGGCGTTCCGCCGTCTTATTTTCCGATCTCGATTTGGTCATTTCTCATTATTCATCCCCAACAAATGATAGTCCGTACTCGCTAAACGATATTTGTTCTAAAATTTTCCTGCTGTTTTGACTTCTGATCTAAATCAGTATGGGTGAGGAAAGGGATACTTCTCTGCTTCAGGTATCACTGTCAATCCAGACTTTTATCTTCTTCTTTTTGGGTTTGGGGAAACTAATTTCTTGAAAAATAATTTTTTGTTTGGTTTTTATTTTCTAGAAAGTTATTGCCTATATTGCATGCACACAAAATACAAATGCAGCCAAAATGCTCTACTTGAATAGTTCTTTTTTGAATCCTAACCGATTCACTGATATTTAAAAGGTTCTAAATGATTATACGTGAGCAAAGATGAAGAAAAGAAAAAAAAAAAAAGAGTGGGAATGCCTGATTGTATCAGAAAGGGAATTCTTGAATATTAACTTTTCCCCATTCCATTTTTTCTTCTTCTAGTGCATTGGTTTGAATTTATGTTTAACTTGGTTTCTTTTATTTTCTTTTACACTTTTATGTGGTAGTTTATGATTGAGGAGGGGCTGGTGCCATCTCCAGAAGAGGAAGAGGAGAGAAAAGATGTGATTGTGCAGCTTAAAGAGGTTTGTTAATTCAATCTATTCGATTGTGAATTTTGTACATTGGATATGAGTTTGTGATCACTGGTAGGATTAGGTATAGTTGTGCGTTTTTTATATGCTCTTCGAAAAGTAGTTGGGCATATGGGATGACAATGACTTGGTACAATGGTGAGATTGGGGATGGAAAACAAACCTATTTTGGATTCAAGCGAGTTTTCTGTCATATACCAGTATATGGATGTTCAACATAACAGTATGATGTGGCACATTCGAATATTGTAACTATGGTTGGCAAGGCTTGAATTTTAGGGGTTTGCTTGTTTTCAGTAGTTGAGAACTATAACATTGAGAACATGGTAAGCAACTTTTTCTGGGGCCTATATTTACACCTTCCTTTCTTGACATTCACTAGCCCACATGGAATTTGATTCTTACTCAATTTGTTATTTTTCATAGTTACATTCATTGTTTGAATATGTGCAAGCCTTTGTTGCCTTTTAAACGTATTTCCACTAGTCGTTCAAGCTGATCTTTGGTAGGCCTTGTAGCCAAGCATTCATGTCTCCAATCACCCTTTCCCATTTCCAAGGTAGGCACCATAACTTCTCATTCTGAGGATTCTCAATGGAGGACTTCTTTTTGTTTTCAACTGTATTTGTTGTAATGATGCCATGCTTGTTACCTCTCAAAAGAAATATTATTGCTCCTGGTACTACAAATTGTCAACTTTTCTCTATATGGTATATAGTTGCATCTGAGTTTTATTGTTGTTTTTCTTTTTTGTTTTTTTTTATACCCTCTTACAAAATCTTACGATATCAATTTCTGTTGGGTCCTTCTTTTAGATAGTTCTGGAATGGGTAAAGAAGGTAGCTTGGCAACGTCGACTTCCAAAGGACCAGATAGCGAGTTCTGGTGCCAGAATATTGACCTATGGTTCATATGGTTTAGGAGTATGTATTTTATTTTCCATTTTTCTATATGTTTTGAAGTTTGAATGCTGGTTCCCATATCTTTCTTGCTTTCAACGTTTCATGTTTATGTATGCTTATTTCCTTGGTCCAGCCTCTTTCTCACTCACACTCAAAAACACAAAGCATTCATCATATCTATTTGGCGTTAGCTGTATAATTGGATTTGGCCTTTTTATAATGTGTTGACTATCCATCCAACGCTCGTAGACTCAAACCCTCAATCTCTATGATTACAACGATGAGCACTTTACCAACTTTGCTTAACCACTATAGTGGCTAAACCCTCTAGAATTTCTAGCAACTAATACATAGGTAATTTCTTCTTAAGTAAGAAAAAGACTATTAAAATTATAACAATGTTATCATCATCATCCTAGTCACCATCATCTGCAGAACGCCATCTATCTGGTGTAAAATTATAACAATGTAGTGTGTTTTAAACTTAAGCTTTTTTATTCTTTAATACATATGCAGACATAGTAGTTTGAAAGAAAGTCTATATATTGTGCTTTAGTTCTTTAGCTTTGAGTGGAGTGAGAGCTGGGCCCTAGCTCAGGCCAAATTTAATAAATTTACGGTTTTTAAATTGGGAAGTCGTGCTAAAATCGTGAATTCTAAATGGGCTTGGCTCATTGTGGGTTTTCCAAACTTGATGTGGGTTGGGTCATTCTTGGTAGTTCCTGCCGGCATTGGGCTCAGGCGTGATTACTTTATCTATTTTGTTTGAGTTCCACTAAATCAAGCCCTGTTCTTGGCAAGCATGAACTGTCATGGCATCTCCTACCAAAAACCAAGGCAGAGCACCTGATTTTATTTGGTATCATTTATATCTGCTAAGGTTATTTTTTTTATTGATTGTATAAATTTTAATTGTATAAAAATGCACAAAGGTGAAATTGTTTTGAGTTCAATGCTCATTATCGTTATTGAAACCTTATCTCTTGTATCTATGAGTCAGGGCTGTTCTCTACAGGCTTTATTTTCAACTCAGGGCTTTGTTCTTTGTGAGCCTACTGGTACTATCATGTGACTCATCCTAACGACTTCTTTTGTGTCTGTGTTGGTCTCAAGCTTGTGTCAGTTTGCATTTTAATGTTTGAAATTTTCATTGAGGATTACATTTTTCCTTCCATGTTTGTGTCATAGCCTTCTAAAATAGTGAATTGATTTTATGTTCTACAGGGTAACTCTTGTTCATAATCCAATTTTCCATGTTACTCCATGTGTCTATCATGGCATACATTCCTCAATCATGTAATTTTCTTCTTGTTGTTTCTTTGTTCCCGCTGTTTATTTCATACAATAATGGAGAACTCTAAGGTGACTACTAAAGTCTCTCCTATCAAGGGAAACTTGACAATTGACATAAAATTACCACACATGGTGAATGGGTGAATGACTGCCTAGAGGATTTTGAAAATTAACTTTAATGGCGGTTTTTGTCAAGAAATCTGCAAAGGTGGTTCGAGAGATTTGGTTAGAGATTTTTCCTCTTTTTTGTTGGCTTCTTACTCTAAGCCTTTAGTGGGATCTAGTGCTAATGAGATTGAGATTCTGAGCTTCCCATTTTAGTGCTTCCATTGTTTCACTTTGTGGCCTTATGTTTGCAATTTAGCTCTTTCTTTCTCTGTACTGTGTGTTGTTTTTTATTTTCGTCTCTTTTCTGTTTTTCTTAAATGGAAGTTTATTGTCTTCCCTCTTTTTTCCAGAGAGAGAGAGAGAGAGAGAGAGAGAGAGAGAGAGAGAGAGAGAGATGCAGCCGGTAGGATCGGGTGTGGATAGATTGGACGGGTTTGGCTTAAATGGGTAAATTAGGGGCCTTAAATGGATTGAATGGGTTAATAAGTGGGATTCATGGAAATCTTAAATGGGTTAATGGGACTTTAATGGGTAAAATAAAGAATAGGAAAATATGGATCTAATGGGACATGGGTCATGTACAGTCAAAGTGGTGGTCAATGGGTCTAATAAAATAAAGAAAGAAAGAAAATAAAGATGGGTCAACATGCTCAAAGGGGACTAAATGGAAACGGGGTGGTCAATGGGATTTATGGAGATGGGGTATGGTCAAGGTTGATGGTTGAGTGGAGAGGCTATGTTAGTGGAGGCTTTAACGAAAAGGGTCAAAGGCTACAGGTTTGGGAGTCTGAGAAATAGTAGAGAGAATGAAGTGGGTACGGCTAACAGATCTGGGTGAAGGCCAATGGCAGTGGAGATGGAAGGGTGGTGAGACTGTTTGGCTGGATTTAGAGTGGGCAGATCTGGAGGAAAGATGGTTGCAGGCGATGGGTGTGTGGTTTCTCAACCTTGATGCAGCAAGGCAGCAGACACGAGCACAGGTTCGTGGATGGTCATTGACGCTTGCAGGCCCAAGCGAGACTCTAATCTTCTCACAACGAGTGGAGAAGGCGGTAGAAACTCCAGAGGTTGCTTTCAATCACCGTTGAAAACAGGAACTTGAGGAGGAAGAAGACCGGTCGATCATCGTCAACGGGTAAGGTTCTCGAATCTACGAGAAAGAAAGAAGAGAAGAAGAAGAGAACCGGAATCCACCGGGGAAGAAGAAGATAAAAGGGAAAAATCCAAGGGTATTTTATTAATCCATGATTGATCCATGATTGATTTTCTTTGCCAGCCCCAAAAGGAGTTCTTATACATAAGGAACAAGGCAGAAAATAGAAATTGCTAAATTACAAGCACAATCTAAAGAAGGAAAAGAAAGTAAATAATTTAGAAATAAAAATATAAGGAAATATTGCTGGCTGAATTCTAATCCAGTGAAACTCTAGATCATGCATGAGCTCGCCCTGACGTGTGGCCTTTCACCGTGCTACATGAGAGAGAGAGAGAGAGATATTCTGACCTTCCCATTTTAGGGCTTCCATTTTTTCAACGGTTAAGTTGTCCTTTTATTTATAGAAGATGATAATATCTCCTCATCAATTCAGTGGATCTGGACGATTAGAAGGTCCAGATCAGGAATCTCTTTGGGATTTCTTCCTTTAATAGGAAATCCTAGCTAAAGGAGGTCCTCCATTACTTTTGGTCAGAATTAGAGAAAGAAAATGTTGCTTAAATTGAAAAGGGAGAGGTGAATGTCTAGAGAGTTGCAAAATTTGCAGTCTTCCATCAACTATGATAAGATGATGGTGACACTTGGGAGAGAGGAGCAGCAAGTTGTGATCAATGAAGATGCTTTCCTTGAACGTTTAGAGGCTTGGGTTTTGCAGACAAAAGGGCATCGGTGAAAACTCTAGTGAAAAGGTGAATCTGGACTTCTTGTTTATCTAAGAAACCAAGTTGGAAGTTGCGAAAGAATGGATGGTTTGGTCAGTTAGGGGTGGGTACATATGTCGGTGGTTGGCACTGGATTCTCAGGGTGCTTTTGGAGGTTGTTGGTTGGTTTGGGATCCTGGTAAATGGTATTTGTTGCTATCGTCTATCCAACAGTTTCTGTTTCCTGCATTTTTGAGGGGGTGTCCAATGGTAAAATCAGAATGATCAGCTGCATCTATGGGCCTAATGATGATAGCTTTAGACCTGCTTTGTGGGCCGAACTCTCTTCCATTAGGCAGCTGAGTGACAGTCCATGGGCTCTAGGGGTGACTTTAATGTGATTAGGAGGATCTCGGAGAGGAATGATTGTTCCAAAATCTCTAGCAGTATGTAGGCGTTTAACAATCGGATTGAGTCTTGTAACTTGGTGGATATCCCCCTGTTCAGAGCGTCCTTCACTTGGTCTAATCATCAGGATAATCCAAGGATGGCAAGTCTGGATCTTTCCTTCTTTCTGAAGACTGGTTGTAAGCTTATGAAAATTCTATTAAGAAAGTTCTCCCTTAGCTGGCTTTGGATCACTCTTTGCGATACCCCATTGGTTTGTAGAGGCGGTGTTGGGAGTGTCAAGGGCGCCAGTAGAAGTCCCACATTGCCTAGTATGAGAGAGTTTCTCTGGTATATATGAGGAATGCCTCCCTTCTTCTAGCACAAGGCCTTTTGGGAGCAAACTTGAGGTTGGCTCATCAAAGCTAATTCGTGAGAGCACGTTCAAGCCCAAAGCGGACAATATTGTGTTGGCGAGACGGGGCGTTACAAATGGTATCAGAGAACTATTCAACTCTCTAACTGTGGATTACAGCCGGAGATGGCTCTGGTTTTAAGGGCGTCAAGGAGGGTGCCAGTAAAAGTCCCACATCGCTTGGTATGAGAGTTTCTCTGGTATATATGAGGAATGCCTCCCTTCTTCTAACACAAGGCCTTTTGAGAGCAATCTTGAGGTTAGTTCACCAAAGCAAAGCCGTGAGACCTGTTCATGCCCAAAGCGGACAA
Source organism: Chimonanthus salicifolius (assembly GCA_013350335.1). Lineage (NCBI taxonomy): Eukaryota > Viridiplantae > Streptophyta > Magnoliopsida > Laurales > Calycanthaceae > Chimonanthus > Chimonanthus salicifolius. The sequence continues at coordinate 8,600,226 of CM023533.1, read as the reverse complement.
TATTGTGTTGGCGGACAGGGCGTTACACTCTTCTATCGTCTCAGATTCATGCATGGATTCTTGGGGGCCTATCCCTTTTAGATTTGAGCTAGAATGGTTGCTGGAGGAGGGTTTCTCTAAAGAAATGGAGAGGTAGGAGGTGGGGGGGGGGGGGGGGGGGGGGGGGGGGGGTGGGGGGGGGTGTTGAAAAACAGCTGGTGGGTTGGAGAGGTTTTTCTTTGCATGTCAAGCTAAAGCACTTGGAAGGTAGGATAGGTCAATGGAAGAAAAAGAGGAAAGAACTAGGTATGAAGCCAACTGATGAATTTTCCAGAGACCTGGAAGCCTTTGATAGGAAAGAGGAAGAGATTGGTAGTTCGTTGGCAGAGGAGAAGGAGAAGCAGAAGCAGGTAGCGCTTAAGGAGGTTAAGGAAGCGGTGTGCAATCAATGAAAAGATAGACCCCCCAGACTTGACGGTTTTCCTATACCTTTTTTCAAATATTTCTGGGGGCTTATCAAATTTGAGTTGAAGGAGTTTGTGGACGAATTTTATAGCCGGGGGGTCACCTCCAAAGATTTGGGCGTGTTGTTTATTGTCCTAATCCCTAAGAAAATGGTAGCAGAGAATCTAGATGACTTTCGGCCTATGAGCTTGATTGGATGCATCTACAAAATTTTGGCTAAAATCTTGGCAAATCATTTGAAAGCGGTGCTGCCCTCCATTATTTCCCCTTGGCATGGTGTGTTCATAGAAGGGAGGTAGATTTTAGATTCGGTGGTCCTAGCTCATGAGAGTATTGGTTGAAGACAGCTATTTGAGGGTGGTATGCAAGTTGGACTTTCAGAAAGCTTATGACAGGGTGGAATGCCATTTCCTTGACTTTATGATGGAGAGAGTGGCTTTTGGGGTGAAGTGACGGAAGTGGATTCGGGCTTGCATATCGTCGGCTTACTTTTATGATTCTTAATAATGGCTTTCCTAAAGGTTTCTTGAAATCCTCTAGAGGTTTGAGGTAAGGAGATCCTCTTTCCCTTTTTCTTTATGTGCTGGTAGCAGAAAGCTTGAACATGATGCTTCTTTTGGCGGAATCCAACAACCTTATTGACAGTTTTGGTATTGAGCATTCTGACATGGAAATTTCACATCCAGTTCACAGATGATACGATCTTGTTTTTAAATGCAGACAAAGAGGAGCTCTGGTATGTTTCAGAGACTTTGAAATGGTTTGAGATTTGTTCGGGCCTTGAGATTAATTTTCACAAGAGTGAGCTGCTTGGTGTGAATGTCCAGCATGAGATGGCGACTCAGCTTGCTGCAGTTTTTGGTTGTAAGATTGGTAGCTTTCCTTTCTCCTATATGGGGCTTCACTTGTGTGTATGAAAGCTCTGTGGGATCCGATTGTGGAAAAGTTTGAAAAGAGGGTGTCAGTTTGGAAGAGTTCAAAGCTTTCTTTGGGGGGCAGAATTGTTTTGATAAATTTGCCGATGTCGAGCCTGCCTTTTTATTTCACGTTGGTCTTCAAATGTCCTGTTGCAGTTATCAAAAAGATGAAAGGCATAGAATGCGAATGACTCGGAGGATAGGAGACACTTCCATTTGGTGGAATGGCTGCTAGTGTGCAAATTGGAGGAAGGATGTCTTGGTATCAGACCATTAGTGGCAGTTAACCAGGCTCTAATTGGAAAATGGATATGGAGTTTAGCGGATGAGAGCAATGGCGTATGGAGATTGGTTTTGATTAGCAAGTACCAACTTCCTTCGTCGGGTTGGCGTATTCCATGTTCAAATGCAAGAGCTTCTGGTTTCTGGAGAGGGGTGTGGAGCTGTGTCCCCTCATTTGAGAAACGCATTAGGTATAGGGCTCATGATGGTAATCGCATTTTGTTTTGGTATGGCATTTGGCTTGGGGACGTGTCCCTGAAGAGCAGATTTCCATCTTTTTTTTTTCAGATTAGCAGTGGATGGTATGGCTTTGGTAAAAGACTGTTTTTCCAAATCCGAGGATCAAACAGTGTGGGCACTTATTTTAGGTGTAATCTTAATGATTAGGAGATTCTGGTGGTGGAGGAGCTCCTTCACCTGTTGCGATCTTCTTTCATCTCTGGGAATGGGGAAGATGCTCTGCTGTGGGAGGCGGGTGCCCATGGTAAGTTCTGAGTAAAGTCTTTTTTCATCTCAATTGTGAAATCCGGCATCTCTCCTAAGGTGGACCTGACTTGGTGGAAACTTCAGATTCCATCTAGGATTAAGGCCTTTATTTGGGTGACTGGTCTGGATAAGAATCTGACTCAAAAACGTCTTAGATCCAGAGGCATGTTCATAGTTAACAGGTGTTGTCTATGTTGTCAAGCGGAGGACATCAACCATTTGTTCATGCGTTGCCGCTTTGCTCAGCGTGTGGAGCGCAATCCTGGGTTTTTTCAATCAGAGATGGTGCTTCCCTGGAAGTATCCAAGTTGCGCTTGGTTCTTGGGTGCTGTCTGTTGTGGGACCCACTAGAGTACCCCAGTTGACCATGCGGGACCCACATTTAGACATAATTGACCAGAATCATCCCAGTTTGTAAAGTTGACTCAGAAGATACCGCTTGCTATGTAATTTACTGTAATTAGTTATTCTTTTATTATATTCCTTGTTTGTCATCGTAGTTGGCTCTCTTCTTATTATATACAATACAATACAGTTGGAGAGCTTCGATGGCGGCAGCTTTGTGGTCTGTGGTCTGAAGGGAATAACAAGATCTTTAGAAGTTGCATCAGAAGTGTGGAGGTGGTAATCAGGTCCATTCATATTGGTTTTGGTTCTCAGTTTTGGACAAATCCTCTGGAGAGGCTTCTGTTACTTCCGCAGATTCTATCTCTAGGAATGGTGTGGCCCTTGGTGTCCTCCTCCTAGAAGAAGAAAACTTAATTTTGATGGCAGCAGCATGAAGGACGTGGGTAAAGCAGGTTTCAGTGGGTGCTCAGGGATGAGGTGGATATGGTTTTCTTAGAGTTTGCTGGTCCTCTCCTTCGTGTCATGCAAACAGAGCTAAGCTGCATGCTCCGTGGGAGGGAATTAAAGAATTATAAAGGGTAGGGCAAGAAGGTAATCTAATTGAAGGAGATTCTGCTACGGTAGTGAAGTGGGCTTTGGAAGGGAAAGGGCCTTGGAGGATGTTGGACTTGATAGAGTAAATTAATGAAACCATCACATCCCACAGATTCTCTATTTGGCATATTCTTCAGGATTCAAATGATAAAGCAGACACTTTAGCTAAAGAGGGGGTGGGGCTGTCTTCCAGGAGGCTGTTTTCTGTATATGATTTTTTGTTCCTTTTTGGCAACTTCTAGTTGCTGTGTTTGGGGATTTTTTGGTGCTTGGTGCTTTCTCTTTACCAGCCTTTCTAGCTGTAAGTTGTATTCTTTTTTTCTTTTAATAATAAATTGATGGTAATCTTTCCAAAAGAAAATTGTAGGTTTCTATATCTAACCCAATGATGTGACAAGCCAAGTTGCACCTAAATGATTTAATCTGCTACAACTCAAAAAAAAAAGAGAAAAGAAAGACAGATTTGATCTCAACTTGGGAGGTTGGCTTCTAGTCCCATGGTAGTTGCACTTCAAAACAAAGTTCTGTAATTTTGGTCTAAAGGCACCTACATGAAGTCTTACTTTCAATTTTATTTTCTATGTCCATTATTTGATATTTGAAAATCACATTCAGGTGTGAACTCTCTATGATCAAATACCCTATATAAGTCATTCAACAGATGAAACTCTTGCACTATTACTCTATTATCTGTTGTTTTGTAATACTTGAATATAATCAAATTGGAGTAGGCTAGTTTATTAATTTATCCTGTCTCTTTGCTATTGGCGTCGGTTGCTAGGAGGGATAAAATCATGATATTGCATTTCAAAACCTAGTGGTCATAGGCGTGCCTTGGTAGAGCTTGAGCCATTGCCTGGGCTACAACTTGTTTTGCGCCTCACCTCTCTTAGGCCCTTGCCAAGGTTCTAGACTCTTCTTTTTAGAATAATTTTCTATGATAAGCCTATTTTTTAAGTTTTTTGTAATAGTTAGTAAATATTATAGTTAATTGAAGTAATTGTTAGCGTACTTAGTTATAAACTGTAATTATTAGATAATATACTTGTGTATGTATATAATATTATAATACATACTTATATAATGTTCTTGGAATCTTAGTTGCCATTATATTTTGGTGCTTTGGATGAGGAGTATTGTATTCTATTAACATTGATTCAGCAAGGACATAAATCCTTTTATCTACACGTATTTTATGTATCTAAATAAGTACCTAGCAAAACTAAACTCATGCCTAGACATGTGCCTTGCTTTGCTTCTTAGGCTCTAGGACCCCTTGGTGACTTTATTGTGACTTGCACCTTCAATACCATGCTTGATTGTGTTCTCTCGCTAATTCATCTTGATCTTTGTTTCTAACATGTATTCCAACTACTAGAAATATCTTGAGAACTTGTTCACATGGAGGTTTCATTTCTTACATACTGTGGATGACATGCTGAGTACTTTGCTGACTTAGGAGAATCATGCTAGTCAGGTGGGGCTTCTCTATCATATCTATGTTTTTTTGCCACCTCAGAGTGATGGTATAAATAGCTTTTATGATCGTGACCTATGTTCTTTGCCTACTATAATTGTGTTACATTTTCAGTATTCCCTCTCTCACTCTACATGTTTCAATATGATCAGAATTTTTTATGGCAGAATGTGAATTGTGACCATCTAAGAGCTTATTGTTTGTTTTGACTTGTTCATGGCTGTACTTCCTCGTTTATAATTCCTTAGATATTGTTGATTTGAACATCTTGCTATTCAATTAGGTTCATGGACCAGATTCAGATGTAGATGCTTTATGCATTGGTCCCATTTACACAACAATGGTAGTAAGCTTATGCATTTCTTTCTCCATTTCTTTTCCATTTGTTGTTTGGTTGAAAATTATTGATTGATGTATCATTTAATGCAATGTGCAGGAGGACTTCTTTATTGTTCTACGTAATATGCTTCAGAGTAGACCAGAAATATCAGAAATTCAGTGTGTAAGGAATGCAAGAGTTCCTTTAATGCGTTTTAAATTCAATAGGACCTCAATTGATCTTCCATATGCCAAGCTTTCAGTATCATCCATTCCTGAGGTAAGTTTCTTAATTTTGCTACTTGATTTTGAAAATGAAACTCTTTCTAGAACATAACGGTGGTCATATATGCCCATCTGTATATTAAAAAGAATGGAATTAATTCATGCTTCATTTGCTTTGTCTTTAATCGATTTTCCCAGGTGAATATTTCGCCATAAAAGGTGTTTATATTTATTATTTTGTTTTATTTTTCGGTCACGTGTAACAAAAAAATATGGCTTCTAATTACGTGCAATATGCAGAATGTGGACCTCCTCAATCCATTTTTCTTACAGAAGATTGATGAAACAAGTTGGAGAAGCTTGTCTGGAGTACGTGCTAATATGCGTATCCTTCAGCTAATCCCAAATTTGGAGGTACTTCTTGAAGATGTTAAACCCCTGACTTCCTAATGGATTTCATTTAATTTTCCACATTCTAGGCATTCATTTCAATTTTGAATACTTCACCATCAAATATTTGAAGTTCATTGATGTGGAAATCATTGTGAACTGGACCATTCATATCTGGCATAGCCTATATTGTCAAATAAATGTTGCATGCATGTGAAGTCTCTTAAAAATGCTTCTGTGTGAGGGTGTTATGCAAGGTGAATGTTTACATTTGGACTTTGGACTCTGATGCCCGGACACATAATGCATGGAGGTGGGGAGGCTTTCAATGGACTGGGTCTTTCAGTTCAATTTGGTCTTTGAACTAGTGAATGTGGCCTATTGAGAGTCTTAATTTCCCTTAGCCTGTGCTTATCACTGACATCCTATCTGAAGCCAAACGGTGTTCTTGTAGGTGACTCATAAGAATGGGTCTTGATGGTATGTCATTGATAACATTATCATATGACAATTAGGTCTGATTAGGTTGGCAGATTTATTGAAATAAAGAATGGGACAACAGTTTAGCATACCTTCCCCATGGAGGAAATACGTTCCAAGAGTAACTGAAAGTTCTACCAACCAGAAAAACCCCATGATTTTGAAAATCCTAAAGAGTTTCTATAATGAGTATGGTTGGCTGTGACATGTGAGGGTAGCAATGATTGCATGGATGTTTGTTGATGTTAGTACTTTGTTGATGAAACATTTGAAATTTATGACCTTCAGATGGCAATTAGAAGCATCTATTTTTCAATATTGTTTTCCGTACGTTTGCAGTAATATATTTGGTAGATCATATGTTCTTTGCTTGGATATTTGCAGAATTTCCAGTCAATGCTAAGATGCATAAAATTTTGGGCAAATAGACGAGGAGTTTTTTCTCATGTAAGGAAAGTTACACGTCAGTTTTATCTCTCACATGTTGCCTCTGCTGAAATTTGAGTTGTGTTTTGATTTCTTACTGAATATGCTAAATAATTTTTGTTATGCTTTCCTGTAGCTGCTTGGTTTTTTTGGAGGGATTCACTTGGCAATTCTTGCAGCTCATGTCTGTCAGAACCACCCCAATGCCAGTCTTAGTGCTCTTGTTTTGATCTTCTTTGACACATTTTCTCACTGGCCTTGGCCGACACCAGTGATTTTGCAAGATGGTTCAATACACTTCAGGGAAGTTTCTGATGATCTCTCCCTCATGCCTATCATGCTGCCATGTAGCCCATTTGATTGGTGCTACAGTAATATCACAAGAGGCACATTCAATAAAATCAGGACAGAATTCGTTCGTGGATTTAATATGACTCAGGTAACTTTATTTACTTGAAACTGTTTGTTTACACCAAAGTGTTGCTTTTTTCTCCCTAATCCAATATGTATTCATAAATAATTTTTTTCAATATTATCATTCTTACCTATTTTTAATTAGAAAGGGACACCATGATGTACATGTGTAAATTGTCATCCTGATGTGATAAACCAACTTTAGTATTCATGTTTTTTCATGACAGGAGGTTGAAAGGCCAGACTTTGAATGGAGCAGTCTGTTTGATCCTTTTCCCTATTCAAAGAGATATAGACGTTTTGTTAGGATTTTTCTTTCAGCTTCAAACAAAGAAGGGTTGCAGCACTGGATTGGTTGGGTAAAGTCACGCTTCCGTAGTCTTCTCCTCAAGGTACAAATTGTTCTTATTTCATTTGTCATTTTTTTTAGATTCATTATAGCTTCCATTTTCCTCAAGTTAGAAGTTTCTGGTTGAAAGAAATACAACATTGCATGGAACCTGCGTTGAACTTCTTTAGTTTTTTAATAGTAGAGACTTAGGGATGGAGGTTCGAAGCCACACTATTTGCATTGCATTTTTTCTTAATTTGCCATTTCCTCAATGATTTTGGTTGAAAGTTGGAAACCACAACATCTGTCACAGTAGTTTGGGAACCTTCAAAGTTCAGAGAATGAAAATAATGATAAAAATAGAAATAAGTAATTAAGAAATGTTTTTGGTTGCTTGTTGATGCTATTGGAGTATTTATTTCTTTTGCCTTCTTTTTTTTTCAAATTTTATCGTGCTGCAGCTAGAAGAAATGCAGGGATTTTGTGATCCAAATCCAACAGAATATGTTGATCCCAGAATGGGAGAACCAAATGTAATGTTCTATTGGGGTTTATCACCGAACCGGAGCAGCTTCACTGACATCAAATCTGTCCAAGAGGAGTTTGTGGAAATCATAAAAAATGGTGATCAGAGTTCCAGTTGTAAGATTGATCTTTCAATTGTCAGTTCTTCCGATCTTCCAAAAAGTGCAGAATTCGACTGTAGGAGTGGGAAAGAATCAAAAGCCTATTGGAGATTCACAAATTATGATCAGCCAAGGGAACCCATTTATTCTCAGCATCTTCCAAGTTACTTTGTAGGATATGCAGCCACTGATTGAAGTGAATATCCAAATTGCGAACTTGATTTTGATGAGATGAGCTTACCCAAATTTTACTTCTTGTTTTCGAACCGAAGTACGATTTCTGCAATTTTGTTCTTGTAAAGGAGGGGAACTTAAGACCCCAGTCTAGGCAGGATATTTGCCATTTGGAGCAGAGAAAGGAGAAGCTACTACTCATCTTGAGAAACAAAGATGAAATTATATACATTTTGCGAGAAGGTTTTGGCATTTCAGAAAATATATACGACTGGTAAATGTAACATACCATCATCTGGTTTCTTTGACATTTACGGACAATTAACATGTCATCTGATTGAAGCTTGTGAATTAGGAAAAATTTTAGGTGGCTTCATCTCTACATTTGACTGAATTATCTTAACACGAGGTATTGCTGCATTCATTTTACAAAATGAAATTTCAACTACCAAGGAGAGTTGCTACCTCACCCAACATGGGTAGCTCAACTGGTAACTTCTCGCCTCAGGAAACGAGAGGTTGCGAATTCGAGTCCCTGTGGCATTAACCTGTGTGGGTGCGGGACATTACTCGAAGAGAGAGTTTTAGGAGAACTAGCCTAACCCCTGAAATTTCAAGGAGATTTCTCCCCCTTCGAACTAAAAAAAATAGGAGAGTTGCTACCTTGTTGGTTTATCACAATTGTAGTTAATTAAAAAAAATGTCATAGACACTGAGTTGGCCAGTATACTTGGTCAATATTATCGACTATGCAGCAGGTATATTGGCTCATGATATAAACAGCTTAGATTGAAGATCCATGCTGGAGTTTTACTATTATGCTAATTTAATTAGCATTAATCATATAATTGGCATGTGAAATGAGTGAATTGGTGGTCTCACCGTATTGTAATTCAGATTGTATAGTTTTTCAGACAAATAAATAAATATGATCAGGGGTTAAGATATTGGCCGATACGAAACGTATCAGCCAATATTCATAATATTGGTCTTTTTAAAAAAAAAAAAATCAAAACAGTGGTGGGCCCGAGTTGATATCTCGACCGATATTCAAAATATTGGTCGATATTTTCGTTTTCAATTTTTTTTTAAAAAATAAAAGCTTCCTTTTGGATTATTTATTTATTTTTTATTCAAAATAAATAAAAGAATAAAAAATACTGATATTTAAAAAAAAAACACAAAAGAGGAGAGAGAAATTTATCGGCCGATATCTCGGTCTGGGTGAATTTTTCACCCCTGAATATGATATATTTCATTTGATTTAGTAAATTGCCACCCACAACTATTTCAAATTTAGATAAATAAATATTATTTTCCAAATAAAAATCTTCCAAATTTCTCTTATTCCTTCCTCTAGAATACCACTCTCTCAATTTACAGGTTTGGATTTATTTATTCTATTTTTATTTTTTATTTGTAATATATAATTTTCTGAAACTCCTTTTAGAATTGTTTGATCTATATTTGCTGGAATGTTAAACGGAGACATTTTTTTCTTTTTGTTTTTATTTCTTGAATCTGTCTCGGAAAGTGTAACGCCCCGCCCTTTTGCACTCACTTCTTCCCGTAAATTTATAGTATGTATTTATTTTTAATAACAGAGTAGAGTGATAGAGCGCGGGACATCAAGACGCGAGTTAAGTCCGAACTTCTAAAGTCCAACCTTTAACTGGCCAACCCTATATGTGCATGGATCAAGTCTACGAGAATGGTTCACACATAACAATATTAACTTACGGAATAAAAATCATCACCTGCGGAATCAAATCATCAAAATTGCGGAAAACATAATAAAAACAAATTCTATTTCATTGATAGCAAAGTACTTAGTCAATAAATCACATTAATCATTATCCAAATAAAACATCCAACCATAGCATTTCATCTAAGTTATTACATTCTGAAATTTGGATACTCTCAATATAAATCCCTGAGTATCTTAAACAAAATATAAAACTAAAAGCGTTCCGAGCTCCTATGCTTGTCCCTTCTTGCGTTTAACGTTTTCCTCGTTTCCTGCATCATCCACTAAAGGGTAGAAGTGGGACGTTAGTACAACGCGCCCAGTAGGTATTCTAGTTAGGGTTAACACATGGGTTAGTACCAAAATTCCAGATATAACATATAACAAAACCAGTTATAATAAATCATTCTATATTTTTCAAAGCATTGTATCCAAAACAGTGTATGATAATAAAGATCCAATCATACTGATAAAAACCAAAACCTTGCATGATAATAAAAGTCATAATCATGCCGATTCAATGCCATGCCATGCTATCATATGCAATGAGACCCACCCATCACAAAAACATAGTGTCCTCTTGATGGAATTCTCATCATCAAGGTATCCTTCCACGAGTGTTTTACGGACGCCCCGACGGAGTGTGGATCTCCGGATATATAGTATCCTCTTGATGGAATTCTCATCATTAAGGTATCCCCTGATGGAATGCTCATCACCAGGGTCTTCATACATAGTATTCCTCTTGATGAGATTCTCATCATCAAGGTATTATACATAGTATCCTCTTGATGGAATTCTCATCATCAAGGTATCCCCCACTAGTACTTTACGGATGCCCCGACGGAGTGTGAGTCCCCGGTTACCTGTCATCCCTCCCATGCCATGCATGAGATGCAAATGTCCATATGCTATGCAATTATAAAAATCATAGCATTTAAAAACTCATATTTGAAACATATAAAACACATGCTATTTTATTAAATAAACATAGCATATAAAAATCACTATTTGAAACGTATCCAACACAGGCTATTTTAATCATATAAACATAGCATTTAAAATAACCATTTGAAACATAACCTTTGCGATATAAATTCATCAATAAGATAAGAAAAACATTGTACATAAACCCATGGTTTCAAAGAGGTGGAATCCTACCAAAGACCGTTAACGCGTGCTTGCGTCTTTCGTCCAATAATCGATCGCCGATCGTTCACCACTTGCGAGATCCCGTTACCTTATAATATAATATTAAGTCAACACCAAGTCGTACTTGATTTTCAATATTTAAATCCATAAACCATACTTGTGGGGTTCGGCCATACCTATGGCCGAGCCTCACCCTTTTTGTTCATTTATTCTATTAATTACCAAAATGCCATTGGTCCAAACCTTAGTTAATATTCTATTTATTTTAATCCAAAGTACATAACCCTAGGTCCGCCAATCAATTCCCATGTTTAGATCCAAATACATAGATCCTAAACATCTAAGTTCTCCAAATAATTTCTCATATAATTACATTATTGCCATATAAGGCTAAACTTCCATCTTTAACAAGTATTTACAATTTTTGCCACTCATGGCTTACATAACCCATAGTTTCTTTTAAAGTCTTTCACCCGTTACATGATCCATAATAATTTCTCAACAACTTAAGTTTATACTTAGAAAGTCCACATTTAGAAACTTTCCAATTTCATTAACCAACTTCCATACTTAGAAATTCCCTAAAATGGAAACTTTCTAAATTTATCATTTCCTAATCTTGGATTCATAATTTCAAGTTCTTTCCATAAATAGGTCATTTCTAAATTAAAGACTTTCCATTTTAATCCTACCTTCCAAAAACAATTAACATACTTTAAAATGCCATTACAACTCCATGGGGTTCGGCTATACACCATAGCCGAACCTTATGGTTCATAACGTTCTCTTTTAAAATCCATACATAGTATTCAATGGCTTTCATCATTCATACTTCCATAAATAAATAGTTTCCAAACTTAATCTCCACCTTTCCATAATTGGAAGGTTTCTATAATTAAACTCCACCTTCTATTATTGGAAGGTTTCCATATTTTAGCATTCAAATTAGAAGCTTTCTACTTTAGCCAACTCCTTCCAAAATAGAAACTTTCCAAATTAGTAACCATTTTCCATATTTAGATAGTTTCCTAGATTAGAAACCACATTTCCTTAATTGAATGTTTTCCAAATATAGATTCCATAATTAGATATTTTCTAATTTCAATATCTACTTTCCAAGAATAGACACTTTCCTATCTTAAACAAACTTCTATAGATAGATAGTTTCCTAAATTAGAAACTATCTTTCCATTATTGGATGCCTTAGAAGTTTAGTAACTCCTTCCATATTTGGAAGCTTTCCATATTAAGCAACCAAATCCATCTCCATTCCAAAAATAACCCCATGGGCTTCGGCCAAGCACCATGGCCGAACCCTATGGTTCATGACCTTCTTCAATGGTTTAGATCCATTAAACTCAACCACCAATTCATTAAATATTTGGTGGGGTTCGGCCATACACCATGGCCGAACCTCACCCCTTCTTTTCATTAGTATGGATCCAAACAATTAGCCATAAGACAATTCATAATCTTTCATTGATTTCTTGAATCTAAAACCGACTACCATCAAAGGTTTTTATGATTTAAAATCTAATATCATAAACCCAATGAATAAATCAAAACTCTCGATGGTTTTCAATCTTAAAACCCATCAATTAAATAAAATCTTTCCATGGGGTTCGGCCATAGTGGTTCTCTCTCTCCATTTAAACCATTAAATCATCTCCAATCTCCCTCCATGGGGTTCGGCCAAACACCATGGCCAAATCCTATGGTTCTTTTTGTTTTAAAAATAATACTATACCATTAAGATACTAACCTCTTTCCGATGGATTTCTTGTTCTCTCCTTGCTTGATCTTTCTCTTCTAATCTTCTTCTCCTTTCTCCTTGCTCTTGCCGTGTGGAAGAGAATGATGAATTGAGAGAGGGAGAGAGAGGAATAAACTCAACAATAAAGGATGTCAAAACCGTGTATCACTCTTAATCTTTCCTTTTATAGCCTTTCTTAATCCCACATTAGAAAGTTCTTAAGATAAGCAACCCTTAGCTGTGCGCCCCTTGTGTTCCCCATTTTTTACACATATACCATATTGTAGCTCAGTTTTGACCTTGTTAACTCCCGAATCAGAAAAAGTGGTAAACTAAAAAGTTGTATCCCTTCAAGTCTTCTTTCCAACGCAAAAAGAATCAAAGCAATCGGACATTGGCTTGGAAATTTATAACCATAATACTGAACATATGTCAAACCTTCCTTATTTAACCATGACCGACTTTTCCTCTTTAATTAGCCATAGCCGACTTTCCCTTTCTTAATTTAAGACCTTCCAATCGGCCAATGCTAAAATACATATAGCAATGCCGTGTGCACTTGTTTGCCTCTTATAAAACCTTCCCTAAATCAAGAATAGAAAGTGCCATGTGCCCTATTCTTGTTGCCTCTTCCATTTTATTAAACCTTTCCTTTAATTACACTTCCCATTTTAATTTCCAACTTCTAAACTTAGAAACTTACTAACTTAATAACCATTCTCCATATTTAGACACTTTTCAAATTTAGCTTCAATGTTTCCATATTTAGACACTTTCCAAATTTAGCATCTATATTTCCATATTTAGGCACTTTCCAAATTTAGCCATTGCCTTAATTAATCTCTCATTGGTTCATACTTAGAAGGTGCTATGCTCCCCCTTCCCTTTTGTTTATAAAAACTTTCCTCTTAATTCTAATTAGAAGGTGCCGATCCTCTATCTTAGCAATTCCTTTAATTCCACTCTTAACCAAGGAAAGACCCTTTATAAAATGATCTTATGCGCATTTACCTAGATATCCAAATCCACATTCGGCCATGCATCCTTTCTTCTTTTAGATTAGAAAGTCCCATGCGCATATCTCATAGATTTCATATCTCCCACACGGCCATGATAATCTATCTTATTCCAAAAATCTTTTCATGATCCCTCATTTAATTTTTATTGAAACCATTTACCAAAACCGTTGGGTCTTAGTTGGGCAACGACCCAACATTTTTACCCATCTTAGATCCATATCTAAAATTCATAATTTAAATGGGTAATTTTCATAAATATTTATAATTTGAAAATCCGGGATATTACAGAAAGGAATTCTAATATTGCTAGCTTTAAAATACTTTTTGTAAAGTCCTTTTTATCGAATTCAAATTTAAATTGTTTTCTCCTTTATATTCTCCAATTTTTTTTTTTAAGACCCAGAAAAACCTCATACCCACCTCAACTTACACTCTTGGAGAAAGCAACATAGATCCCACCATGGGTTTAAAATTCGGTATCGGCCGATATGATACGGCGGAGATATTAGCATCTCGGCCGAATATTGGCCGATACGAAATCCCACACTCCCAAGGGAAAAAGATCACCGGAGCTCGAACTTGTGACCTCTCCCTTTACGAGGGGAGAGGCCACCGGGTGAGCTACCAAGCGGAAATACCAATATCTCAACTTACACTATCGAAAATAATCACTTTTTATTTCATGTGCCATTTATAATTTGATTATACCTCTTGTTATTTGTTTTGTTCAAAATAGTTTTAAATCACATTAAGTAATTTTCAACTTCATTAAAATAAATTCCAATAACAAACTCTATAAAAAAATTCAAAAAAGTAAAAAAAAATGTAACAATAAAATATTTTTATTAAGGATATATTAAAATTTTCTATTTATAGCATTTTATCATAATTAACATATGAAACATATGAAACGCCTTCTTTGACCAGTTTTTATTTAAAAAGAAGAATTTGCTATTTTTAATATTTTCATAAAATTCAGACCGTTATTTAAAATAAACTAAAAAGTTAACAATACTTTTTAAAATTTTATTTTTTAATATTTTGTGCCTTATATTAATGTACTCCAATATTTACTTAAAAATGTAAAAGTCTAAAATGAGAAAAAGAAAATATTCTCTTCTTATATTATCTAGCTTAAATCCTCAAATTCCCTGTTTGCAATTGTATGTCAATTTGGTTTGGACTTTGGAGTTTGGATGGCTAGCCCTGGTTGTCACGTATTCCTCGCGCTTTGCTGTTTTGGGCCCCTTTTCTCTGTCATGAAAAAGCCCTGGTCACCTTTTGGCCCTCTATATGGATGTGGGTCCCAATGATTTTTAAGTGGTACTTAGGTGGGCCTTTGCTGCTCATAATAGCCGCGTCTAAATAAGAGGTAAATTTTATAGAGGTTATCCGGAGTTACTTTTAATATGAGATTATTCTAGGTATTATGAATAATCTCTTGTCTAGAAAGGATTTTCAAAAGTGGAGAGGAGAGTAAAAAATTGATTTTTTACTTTTACCCTTTATTACCTCTTGTTTACCCCATCAAAATAGAACTAATATTATTTATAAATTTTACAGAGATTATCTAGAATTACTCTTGATCAGAAATTACACCCATATTATAAATATACCTTAGGAAGAAAGAATTTTAAAAAGTGAAAGGAGAAGGGTAAAAAAATACATTTACCCATCTATTACCAACGAGAATAATAAGAGGTAATCCCCTTTACCCCCTCCATACACAGCCTCAATCATGCTCTCCCTAAGATGTCAAATCATCCCTCACCTGCCAAGTTGCCACAACATGTGCGAAGAAAGTAGGATTATTAGATGCTTGATGGACGCTGTAAAATATTCCAATAATTAATCAATAAGAATTAATTAAACAATAAATAAAATATCTTTGGGGCCCATAAGAGTAAAAGACAGTGATTAAGGTCAATATAATATGCAATTAACATTTTAAAGTTGTTGATGATGCCACAATTTGGTGCAAAAGGACAACCTCCACATGTTAAACGATATTAGGATACATAAACTAATAAAGAACTGCATCTAAATCTATAATTAAACATTTTGTCCAGCAGTGAGTGTCGGGATCCAGAGTGGTACATATATAGTACTTTAATTAAAAAATAATAGAGACATCATTATTTTCAATAAAGGAAGACATTGAATTTGTTTATTTATTCACTTGTTATTATCTTAATGAGAAAATAAAATTGTCCGTTGTTATAAAAGATAACGATGTTCCCATCATTTCTCTTGAATTAAGAGAAAAAAAAAATAGAGTGACCTTTAAAAGAAGATTTCCCTTGGATCGACATTTAGATACCGCCGAAATCAAAATTATATTTTTATCCTTTGCGTGGAATCGACCGATTAAACAGACAGTTCATTTTTACTTCGATCGATCGATTCCTTCCACGTAGAATTGTGCGAATGATTCCATGGGATCGTGCGATTGATCCATCGAACACGAACGATGGAAAAGACGCCGTAAACATGAATCAATTCCACGATTCCGAACATGAACGATGGAAGATGCTGTAAACATGAATCAAATGTACGATTCCAACTATTGATTCATATTTATTTACACTATAGTAACACATAGAAAATTTCTTTTAAAACTTTAAAGTTATTTTTTAAGCACTACTTATTTTCAAAATTTCTCAAATTGAATATCTGGACTAATTACGATAACATGATAAAAATACTTTGAGATTTAAAGGTCTTTTGACACTTCCAAATACTTAAAACAAGGTGTTTTACAAATAGGCATTGTGTACACAAATAGATCTTTACATAAAGTGTTCTCGCAGTGAGAGCTCCATATAAAACTCACATATGATTATAGAGTTGAATGTGTCTGAAAGATCTATATACAGATAATAGCTAAAAAAATAATCAACTTAAAAAACTCTAGTTATGATTTCGAAGGACCTAAAAAATCAATGATTAATAGGGGTTTAATTTTATCAAGCTCGATTCCACAACTAGCATCATTCAATCAAATTAAATGTTGGCTCAATATCTCCAAGACTCCTCAACTATCTTGATGATCTACAACTACATTAGTTGTAGTCCACTCTGGCAAGCTTACTTGACTGCGTATGCTTCACTCTTATTTTCTATTAGAAAACAAAGAAGAAAAATGAAGGAAAAGGTTTCAGAGAAAGGTCTTTATTGTAGGAGAAAAGTTCCATTATTATAGAGTTGTTGTGTATGCAGGTGTCATAGGTACCTCAAATATGACAGTGGGGCAACAAGTGAAAATGGTTATGGTGAAGAGGTGTTGTGCTTCAATAGTGGAGACATGTTTTACCAATAGAGAATCCGTCTACATATTCTATGATATATTTATTTGCTATATTTAAATTATTTTTTATTTAGTATTTTTCAACTTCAGAGCTTTTCCTATTTATTTGATTTTACTTGTTTATTTGTACTATCCTTTCTCTATAAATAAAGTCTCAGGGCCTCTGGTTCATTAAAGAAGACATCATATCAGAGTCAGATAATCAAATAACTCCAAAAATTCCAAAAATCTCTTCTTCTCTCCCTCTGTCCAAGGAGATAATCACCGGTAGGAGGAGAAATATCCCATTCAGCACCCACTTTTTTTTTTTTGTTAATTCTCTATTTCGGTAGAAATAAAAATCCCAGCCCCGTTTGTTTTCCACAGTTTCTCGTCTGTAGACCTGCAACCCGTCTACAGATCTTTGCTTTCTCACTTCCCTTCTCCGTCGCTGCCCCAATTGCTGCATTGGTTTTGTCCCGGTGTCGAATTCTGATCCCAGATCTCTGTTCACCAGAGCAAATAAAAAACAAAAACAAAAACAAAACAAAACTCTTCCCTTAATGATTTCAGGTCTTGTCTCTGCTTCGAGTTCCTCCTTTCGCCGTTTTTATGCAAATTCTTCAATTTTCAAGATTTGCGTTAGGGCGTGTTAGAATCTGTCTAGATATTCAAGATATATTTATTTGCTATATTTATATTATTTCTTATTTGGTATTTTTCAAGTTTAGGATTTTCTCTCCTTATTTGATTTCACCTACATTATTTGTACTATCCTTTCTCTATAAATAAAATAATAGATTAAATGTATGATTTCTTATTCATTTCATATCGACCACAATGTATTGGGAAAATGAAGACCAATACATATAAGCCGCAATGCATCCGTGCGTTGCGGCTAGGGTCTAGAAGGGTGATGGGTGGGTGCAGATAGGTGACATATAGGTGACGGGCGGGTGAGGATGGGTGACATGTAGGTGATAGATTGGTAAAAAACCAATACGAATAGATATGTATCGGTCTATTCTGACTGATGCATATCGGTTATCCGATACGTGCGTAATGGCCACTCACATCAGTGAACCGATTTTTTTACCCCAACTTCACCTGCACTTGCCCCATTGCACCTCATTTGCCATAAGGTCAAGGCAAGTGAGTTCCAAACGCTCTTAAGTTTTAAAAGAGCTCAAGCCTCTCTACTTAGATCCATTCCCTATAATTACCACTTGCCTCTTTAAGTTGTTGACTTTATATAACTTATAAGTGGCATTTCTGCACTTACATTTTATTGTGTTAATTAAAAAATGTAAATACTTCATGAATCCAGAGACTTGATGGAGTCCAAGTAATATAAAAATGAATATTTAAGGGTGTTTAAAATCAACTTAAACGACTCAAA
Organism: Chimonanthus salicifolius; assembly: GCA_013350335.1. NCBI lineage: Eukaryota > Viridiplantae > Streptophyta > Magnoliopsida > Laurales > Calycanthaceae > Chimonanthus > Chimonanthus salicifolius. The sequence goes on along the minus strand of CM023533.1, from coordinate 8,581,938 downwards.
AAGTCTTCTGCATCAATCGCAAGCTCCACCGTCTTAGCATCTTTGTCCAAAATATTCTTTAATGTTTAAAGAATTATACTATTCCAGTGTTTTTAGAAAGGTAACCTAACAAGACCATGAATTAGTCTAGCTTGAATTGAGTGAAACTCAAGACTTTTTTTTTGAAAATCTCAAGAAAAGAGACTAATTAACATGCGCTATTGAAAATTGGTTATAATTTCTTAAATACTGGTTAATTATACGAGCATCAATCATTTTATATTGAATACTTTTATAAAAATTATTTGTCTAAACTTTTAACTTGGTTGTTTCTACGATCTTCTGTTTGATGAGATTCAGACAGCGGTAAAAATATTGAGATTGGATGACATTGGTCGAGATATTAGCCAATATCATTCTCTCTCCTCTTTTTTTCTTAGAAATATTGGGTTTCTTTTTATTGTTTCTAAATTAAAAAATATAAAAAATAAAAAATAGTCTTTTTTTAAAAAAATCTGAAAACCCAAATATCGGCCGATATCAGCCTAGATATCGCTCGGGCCCACACTAATATTCAATTTTTTTTTAAAAAAAAATCACCAATATAAATAGTGTAAGACCAAATTGATACGTATTGACCAACATTTCGTCCTCGGACCAAATTGATACGTATTGACCAACATTTCGTCCTCTACATTCAGACCGTTGAAGGTGTCAATGAAATGAAGTAATACACTAATGCTAATTAATACATACACATGATACGTTAGTAGAATAAACATTTGGACAAGTGATTGAATCTAATAAACTTTAAATCGTCGTAATCTCTGTCATACATACATATACAGAGTGTACCTCAAAAAGCAATAATGTCCTCTCTCATGTTTAGCAAACCAACATGACAATTGTACTTTGTGAATTAATGCTAAACAATGTTATTAACCATAAACAAACTTTATCTTAAAGGTCATAAGTACTTGGTATAAAAGTGAAATATTTTACAATTTAAAAGGAGAATTCATTTAAAGAAATGGTATAACTTGAATGAAACGTGAGAATGCAGAGGGGCCTTTTGTAACGACCCATGGAGAGCCAACCCACTGTTACTCGCAAAAGGCCTTTGTGTTAGAAGGAGGAAGGCTACTACTTATATATCAAGGAATTTCCAATGACACTAGCAATATGGGACTTTTTAAGGCAAGATATTACAATCTACCCCCCTTAAAGCCAGAGCTGTCCCTGGCTCTACACACAACAAACCAAGCCCACACCCTCAGACAGAGAGTTGAACTATGCTTTGATACCATTTGTAACGAGTCTTCCCGCTAGCACAATATTGTCCGTTTTGAGCCTACACACGGACCTACACGGCTTTGCTTTGGCGAGCCAACCTACTGTTGCTCTCAAAAGGCCTTGTGCTAGAAGGAGGAAGGCTAATACTTATATACCAGGGAATTTCCAATGCCACTAGCAATGTGGGACTTTTTAGGGCGGGATATTAAAATGCCTTTACCTTGAGTTTTTTTTTCTTCTTCTTTTTTTGTATTTATGTGTGGGAAAATATAGAAAAGTGGGAAAATATGGAAAAGCCAGAGGCGAAATATTACCGGTTAAACTACACGCATGTAGGCTAGCTTGAGTTCTTTTGATATTGGGAGTTTATTAGTTGTTCACAATATATTCTATATAAATTTTCATTTTTTTTTTAAATTTCCATCTTTCTAAAATTAAGAAGTAAAATGGATGGCCTTTAAATCTAAAGGTTTTCATAAATTCCATTTAGTTCTTAATTTTATGAGACGCATAAATTTCAAATAAGTTGAACTTTGTGACTGATTGATTTAAAGAAATTCCTTATTTAATTGTTGGGGTTTATTTGTCTGGCACGTACCAATATCTTATTCTGAAGTTGACTTTTTAGAGGGTTTTATTACAAATAGAGATGTCATGTTTAAATCATAGATAAAATTGTCTTTAACATAGTGTTTGCCTCTAGACTAATCAAAAGTGGATGCAACATGTTCTTAGAATAAAAAATAAGTAGCGATCCTCCCATATACTTTTTGTGTAATCAGACATAGGAATTAGTGGATTTTCGATTTTACTCTTCGCATGAAGAGTAAAATCGGCTCATCATCCCTTCGCATGAACAGCAAATCGTTTCGCCGAAAATCACTTGAACAGTAAATCGGCTCACCAAAACTTGCATGAACAGTAAATCGGCTAGCTAAAAATTTATATGAACAGTAAATCGGCTAGCTGAAATTTTACAATTCATGCAAAATGTCCGATTTTACTGTTCATGCGAAGGATAAAATCGAAAATCTACTAATTTCCATGTTTGGTTATACAAATCTCCCGTGGGAGGATCGCTACCTAAAAAATGGGAGATGATATTGGCATCTCCTATTTTTTACTAAGATATACATTCTTTTTTCTAAATTTTGAATAGTGAAAATTGAGCAAAAATATAAGGGATTGTGTAGACCTCTCAATTCCATAAGAATGTATAAATCTCTCAATCCACACACTCGATAAGCTAATGAGAAATAACTTCATAGAAAGTGGTCCAAAAGAATTTGAGCGTGAATCGAACTCAGACTTTCTACTCTTTTAATCTCTCTCTTGTAATATACAATTGCTCTCCTCTTCTCACTTTATGAACCCATGTGGTTAAATTTATGTGTAAATATTAATAAAACAATGCAATTTAAATCTAATTAAATCTGAACTTGATTATGTGTAATTGAATTATTATTTTAAGGCTAGTGATCTTCCCACAGGAGGTTTGTGTAACTAAACATGGGAATTAGTGGATTTCCAATTTTACCCTTCGCATGAACAGTAAAATCGGATATTTTACATGAACTGTAAAATTTCGGCTAGCCGATTTACTGTTCATGCAAATTTTTGGCCAGCCGAATTACTATTCATATGAGTTTTGACGAGCCGATTTACTGTTTATGAGAATTTCGACGAGCCGATGTTACTGTTCATGTGAATTTCGAGCAAATTGATTTACTGTTCATGTGAATTTTAATGAGCCGATTTACTATTCATGTGAATTTTGACGAGCCAATTTACTGTCATGTGAATTTCGGCAAGCCAATTTACTGTTTATATGAATTTTGACGAACCGATTTATTGTTCATACGAAGGGTTGGTGAGTCGATTTTACTTTTCATGCGAAGGGTAAAATCAGAAATCTACTAATTTTGTATCTGATTACACAAAAAACCTATAAGAGAATCACTACTTTTTTTAATATTTCTAATATCTGCTTCAAAATTGATCAGGCAATAACCTTAATCAGAAATTATCACATCATGAATGATGAAATGCCAACATAGGAGCTATTAATCAATCATGACTTTGTTATTGTTCCTTCTAGACTCTACTAGACCTCCAAGATAAGAGGCTAAGCTAAGTCGTTAAAGTCTTCCTTTAAACAGGAAGAGAGTTCTAGTTTGAAAAGACTTTTCAAATGATCCACACGTTTGATTTTTCCATATCTTTGACTTCCATTCCCTTCCTTTGGGAAGAAACACTATTACAAAAAGACAAAGTTAAGCGTTAATCATGGAGTTAAGAGCTAGTTTCAGCAAAATTACAATAGCTTCTAAATAGGATAATATCAAAAAGGAAATTAAAAATGATGCACTGGAGAAACCCTTGAAAATCATTTAAATAAATAAGATAAAGTGAAAAAATTATTTAAGATGGTTGATAGAAAGATATAAAATGGCTAAAAAAAAATTTAAATAAATATGGGTATAGAGAAAAATATGAGAAAAATGCTATTGAAAACATTTAAAGAGGGATATAATGAATTATAAATTAAAATACCCTTCTAAGCTGATGAAGTCTCTTTAACCTTGATTTTTACTAAATGCAATTCAATTATCTTAAAAACATTTTCAAAGTTCAAACCTTCAAAAACCCTTATTTGAACTATTATATTATCTATAATTAAAATTAGTGTAAACAAGACATTTTTATAAAAATGTAAATAGTATATTTTTTATATTTTATAATTATTAGTATATTATAATATTTTAAGTGATTTATTATTAATTACTTCATCTATTAGTTAATTAATACTATTATAGAACATCATACTGATGTGATAAGTTTGACTGAGTTCGACCATAGTTGAACTCTGGTTACACCCAATCAAATCCAACCTTCTTATGAGAAGGTTAGATCCACGAATCGGTTTTTAAAACATTATTTGAAGGGCTGAATAAAATTTGAAAAAATTAATTGTAATTAAATAAATGAAAATAATGGTATAAATATTGATTTGAACCGTATTAAGGTGATGTAGTCATTGTTTATTTTATTGGTTCCTGTTGAAAGGCATTTGGACCTACCATATTTTACCTTATTATTTAATCAAGAGCATTATATAATTGATTAATTGTGTTCAAACTTTAAAGAAATAAACGAATAGAGAGAAAAGTAGGAAAGAATAGACCGTAACATTAGTCTTACCAACCGCTTTAATATCCACCGTACATTTGGACCTTCAAAGAAACATCAGTTTAAATTGTCAAAGCAGTATGAACTCAAACCTAATTTCAATGCCCTTAGAATAGATTTTTATTCTTTTGATTATTTATTTATTTTGAATAATATAAATATTCTCATCGCACGTTAGAGGTGGGATTTAATCTCATGAATAAATAAAAACCACCAGCAAATTTCGTGAATCAGATAAACTCGGAGAGTTAAACCAAAAATCTTTAGTCTAATTCTATAATCTTTTGATTCTAGTTTCTTGTGGAAAAGATAGAGAATTAACTTTTAATTTTTATATGTGAATTTATTTAGTTGAACTAAATTTAAGAAAGAGTTTTAAATGAATATATGAATTTATCTAACATATGGACTTGACGTGATACAAAGTCATTTAAATAATTTTAAATTTTAAATTTACAGTAAATGAGATGATTAAAAATCTGAACCTAATCCAATTTCTGAATTAAATCTATCAATGTAATTCAAACTTGATTTAGTTATTGAATTAAATTCATGCAAATTCATTTCATGAATGAATTTATTGTTAAAATTTAACAATTAATTAATCAAACCCAAAACTCAACCCGTTTTTAACCCTAGATGACCCTTCAATGTGAAGCTAGGATATGGAATAGTTGGGTATAATTTGATTTATATATGAAAAAGGGTCAGCTATACACGAAAGAATGTCATTTGAGGTTACACGTAAGCTACGAATAAGAGGTTCCACGTGTATAATCATCCGAAGTCCGTCGCTTATTCAGATATACGATAAAGTCTTTATAATGTATTACTTTATAAAATTATAACGTGTCTAAAATAATATTGGCAATCGGTCTTGACCTTGAATCTATATAGAATGTAATAAATCTATTTAACTCAGTATTCAATACATTCATAATAAAAAAATGTATTGTCTCAATAATTTTTAAAATAATATCTATTTATTAAGAATACAAAATTACTACAAAAGTGATTAAAGACTTACAGATACTCTGAAAAATGACTCTAGGTTGATTTATTTCCAGATTTCGCTGAAGTGGTAAGGTAGGGTTTGTTGTTGGTCTTGAGGTTTGCCATGGATAAGATCCATTGGCGGCAATGAGCGACAGTCTGGCTTTCAGGCAGCAATGGTCAATGAGGCAGAAAGAAAATGCAGATAAACGACTTCAACTGAAAAGACTTTTTATGATAGACGAGAGTTTAAGTACGTTTTTTAGAAAATAATATTGAACGTCAATTTACTAGACCCTCTAATTAAATAACCTCTCTAATGTAATATATGTACTATGGTCCCAACCATATTACATTAGAGAGGTTTTACTGTATATGTATCTAGAGCTTTATCTAACGTTCTCGTAGTGTCATGAGTTTCTTTATCATAAAAAAAAAAAAAAAAATTAATATACTAAAGAATGGCAAAATATATTACTTTGCCCACATGAGTGTAGCTTAAGTGGTAATCTCCTGCCTCATAAAGTGGGAGGTGCCAAATTCGAGTCTCCATAGTCTCATCTAGTGTTCCCTAAAGACAGTAGATACTACCCACGGGAATTTTTCGCTAAATTTCTTATGATTTCCCATATGTAAATTCAAAATATTTACTCATGGTAGAAAATATTTATTTCTTCTAACATAAACTGCCAATTTTTTTTATAAAATATGTGTTATATACGTTTTATCTTGGACTGTAGAAAACAAAATCAAAGAACAATTTTCAAAAGGTGTGAGAAATACTTATATTTTATTGTATAATAACTTGGTGGGAGTAATCACGTGTTCTGTAAACCAGACCCAGTCATGAATCATGACTTCGAGTGTGTGGTTAGGATTGCAGGGTTTGAATTTATCAAATGAGCCTGGTACCAAAATGTCAGAATCAGAACAGATCAACATTAAATTCGAATATGTCCAAAACTGCAAGTTCATCTACAATTTCATTTAGGGTAGGAGGATGTAGTGATGTACTACCTTAAACACATTTAACTACAAAACTTATATATAAAAATTGTTTTTTTTTCTTTAAAAAATAGATCTATAATATTTTGTTCTCATGTATAACAATTTCTATTGTTTGGTGCAACATAAGCTTTTCAGCATAAGTGGGAAGTGAAGAATTGGTTATTATATAAAATTATATATTATAAAGTTAATTCAACGCATGTTTTCGATAAAACGGTAGTATTATGTATTTTTTTAAGAACAAGTTGTTCAGACTTTTTAGAACATATGACTAATCTTTAGGGTATGTGCAAATCTCTCTATCTACACACACTGGATAACACTACGGAGAGTGATCTTTTTGTGTTGAAAGTGACTTATATAAGATATAATTTAGTTTGATATTAGCCTAACCCGCCTCAATCCAATCCAAAATTTATGTCAAGTCATGTTGGTCTATGAGACATTTGAGAGGGATTGCGACGGATCAAGTATTGTGTTTGACTAGATTAGAATATGCGTCGTAAGTCAATTTGTGATTGGATCATAGGTTGGGCTAGTTTGAATCTTGAATGTAAGCGATAGGTTCGGATTGTGTTAGGACAATTAGATCAAGTCGATGGCTCAACTGGGTCACAAATCATGTCATGAATAACAAACCAAGTCATGGTTTATGGTTAGGTTGGATCTTAAATCTTGAACCACAAGTTTTAGAAATTGCTTTCTAACTTCTCTCTCTGAGAATTCTTGTGGAAAATGACTGAGTCATAAAAATTATTTTCCATGAAAAGATTTACTTATAACAATTAAAAAACTTAAATGTGAAAATCATTTTTCATTTTTAAAGAAAATTTTGTAAAGATAAATAAAAGTAGATGATTCAGCTAGATAAATAAATATTTTTATCTATAATTAATATATCATATGGACATAAGAAAGATTGAATTTAAATTTAAAATAAATAATAATTTTAATGAATCGAATATATCAGACAGGATGCTACGCCTAAATGGGTTTATGACACAGTCAAGGGTTTAAATTTTGAGTTACATTGAGGTTATATTGTAATGTGAGCCCCATTTTACAAAATATATAAACTATGGAGCTAATTTAATTCGGATACATTAAATGAAAAACTCTGAAATTAAATCGTTTCACAAATATTTATAATTTTTAAAACCTAAAATAAAATGTTGAATAGCTTGAATCTATCATTATATGACTTCACATTAGCCATAAAAAAAAGGTTTACTAAGTGTAATGGTGAGATTTCATCAATTTTAGAGCCTCCTTCAATAGAGATAGCGATCCTTCTATAAGCTTTTTGTGTAACAAGACACGGAATTTAGAGTATTGCTCATTTTACCCTTCCACTGTTGTACGAAAGCATTTAAAAAAAAAAATTCAGTGATCCGTTCATTGATCTGATTTGCTATCCTTTATGAAAAAAACAGTCTTACTTAGATAAATTTCATTGAGCCGGTCACTGATCTGATTTGCTATTCTTTATGAAAAAAACAGCCTCATTTAGATAAATTTCAGTGAGCCGGTCAGTGATCTGGTAAGTGATCCGGCGAGACCGTCAGTGAGCAGATTTATACTGCAGTGGAAGGGTCAGTGAGCCAGTGAGCCTGTCAGTGATCCGAGGAGCCGATTTAAATGGTTCGGTGAGCCTGTTCGAAGAGCAAAATGGACAATACAGTAAAACACATGTCGAGTTACACAAAATACCCGTGGAAAGATAGCTACCCTTTCAATATAGGGCAAAACTAATCAATTATAATACAAATCACCTCAAATTGATTAACTTTTATTTGAAATTTTCAATCAATTTATCTAAATTTTTTTTTTCTATTTTTTGAACTTGGAGTGTGAGTAGCTTTATTAACCATTTAATGCTACTTTCTAAACCTAGAACTATCCATTGTTTACTTACTTTATTTTTTTATAAAATGATTATTGTTGAGCACTGAAAATTACCATTTTACCCTTTAATTTTTTATTAGTTAGCCTTTGATTTGTGAATATTAGATGCGTTTAATAGAGTTTTCAAGTTTTGCAGTATATTTGTGAGAATACAAGAAAAAGGAATTAAAATGGAGAAAAGTGGACCATAATCCTATTTTTGAAAATTTTATAATTTTTACCACCTAATTTGATTTGGAATTATTGTAAATTATTATAATTCAGATCCGGATATGAGAGTTTGAATTATAATAATATTTTTTAGACTGTGTAAAGGTGGTAGAAAATTATAAACACACAAATGGACCCACTGTTCAAATCTGAAGCCTGAAGACAAAGTCTGCAATTGGAAGCCAATGAGCCAAAGTCCACAAATATTCCGGGCCAGATAAAAGTCCAAGTATAGGATCCAAGTTCAAAAGATCAAGCGGGACCAGTGAATTTCATTTGAATGATGATGTCTTATCTGCAAAATTCGACGTTTGAAAAAGACAGTGGATTTGGATAAAAGATAATGGATTTGAATAAAAGACAGGGATAAAGATAAAAGAGTTTGAACCGAAGGAGATATAAGAAAGAAAGATAAGAAAGAGAGGGATAAGGAGGAACAGAGATAAGGAGATAAAGGAGTTAACCGATCTCCACAGAGAGAAATTTTAGAATTTGAATGGATCCCTTATCTTGGTTGAATTTGAAGGGTCCCTTATCTCATCTCTTCTCACTCCTATAAATTGATGGCTTTGGGTCCATTGAAGATTGAACCGGACAAGACATTGAAGGCTGAAGTTGGACGACGAAAGACAGGAGAAAAATAAATAATTTCTTGTAAGTTATTTTATTTTTATTTTTTTATTTAAAGTCCAAAAGAATTGTAATTCATTTCTGAATTTTTAAATAAAATTCATGGCGGTTTGTTTAGATGTATGTTATTCCCAATTGTTAAATATTAAATAATGATGGTTTTCAATTTAATTTTAATTCTTTTTAAGAACTTCATGAAACAAATTAATTTGAGGATTTTTCAATGAAAAGTGGAACCCCTTTTAGGATCAGTGGGACTTGCCGTCTCTCCAGTTTAAGGTTCTTATCAAGAACGGTTGTTTTAGAATTGGGGAAACACAAGTTTAAAACCCGCTCAAGCCTAAGGCTTGATTTGAAAAATTCCAATTTAATAATTATTTTAATTAGAATTTTATTAAATAGGAAACTTGAATTATATTTAATAATTCCAGAATATTTCATAGTCTAGGCCATGTTTTTGTTTTTAAATCGGATAACATGGCACGTCGATGTTTGACCGGATTCCATTGTAGATTATGTAAAAAATTTATTTTTGATTTATTTTTCTTTTTCTCAAAAATTTATCAAAACTATTCATTATTTTAAATTAAGATTATAACTAAATGTTTTAGAAAATTATTTCCTTAAATCACATCATTTTTAAATAGTGCGATTTTTTTTATTTCGTACATATATTTTGTAGATTTCCCTTGGGTACGACCTCGCACTCATACTCTATACTATAAATCGGTTCGTACGCTTGCGAGTAATTTAAAATTTCACATCAAGTTTTTGGCGCCGTTGCCGGGGAAATCTCGAAATAAAATTATGTGCTATTAAATTATGTGATTTTTGAAAATAAATCTAATACTGCAGATATGTCTTAATTTAGAATTTCATCTAACTTAGAATTTTTTTTTTAATTAAATAAAAAAAAATTAAAAAAAAAATTAAAAAAATTTAAAAAAATGTAAACAAATTTTAAAAAAAAAAATTAAAAAAAAAAATTAAAATTTATTTTTTTGAAATAAAGTTTGACTTGATTTAATTTTTTTTTTCTTCCATTAGTTGTAATTTTAGGAGAAGTGCACTTAGATTAGTATTATTTATTTTTTATTTATTTGAGTCAGAATCTTCACCAAAGCTTTTATTGTCTATTTTGCAGGAATTTTAATTATATCGCGCTTAAAAATCAATGGAGATATGCACAACACGCTAAGGAGCTTTAAATTGCGCGCTTGAAAAAGAAAAAAAATTGCTGAAAATACGCATGAAAGGCTAAGGTGAGTTTTTAATTTTTTCTTTTTATTTTATATATATCATGCATTCATATAGATTTATTTAAGGTGTTCTTTATTATTGTTTGCATTTAATCTGTCCATGCATTTAGGTTGTTAGTATTCATGCATTAGTTTAGATTGTTTTATTAATGTTTGCATATTTGTATGAATGTTGTATGGTAATTTAGGACTGCATTTTCACAATATTTAGAAAAATAAGATTAGTAAAATTGGTTCATACATTTTCTTAATAAAATCAATTAAAGAACCATCAGGCTAGATTTTAGGGTTTCATGCTCAATAAGAACCTTTTCAATCTAAATTAATTTTTGTAACCGGTGAATATTTTTTCTTCAATCATGGTGTCTAGGATTAGTTCTGTCACCAAGGTGTAAAGAGCCTAAGGATAAGTGGAAACTTAAGAAGATGCCGTGTGCTCCTCCACTTACCTGGGAACTTACCTGGCCATGATTGTGGTTAAACTCTCATCGGAGACTTAGATTATTTGGAAAGAAAAGTAGGAGCCAGTCTAGAGACCTAGGTTAGTTTAGGTTTTTATTTTTAGTTTTAGGTCATTTATTTTGTTTGAATTTGTTTTGGTCTTGTTTTGTCCTTATTGGTGAAAATGAGTGTTTGGAGACGCCATTCGACCAAGCGATTGGTTAGAATTGAGTCCCCAAATTGTGAATATCCAGTCAGTCATCAATCCATTATTGGCGACAGTAGGGTTTGTGGGGTCATGGTATTTTCAACGTTAGAACCTACATTAGAACCCAATCGTTGTAACCATGGTGAGGAGAGTCTGACCATTATACCCTTTTTTTTCCTACATAGAGCCACCCAAGTCACCTAAATTACCATAATCACCATCTTAGGTCAATTGTTGTTTCCGTCAGTTTAGAGTCAGTCTAGTTTAGGATTCTTGTTTTAGGTCCATTTTGAGTGAACTCTTTTAAATACACTTGAGCCTTAATTAACACTGTTCCAAAAAATTCTAATTTACACCTGATCACTGTGAATTAATGAATATTAAGGACAATGTCAAATTTAAGTTTGGGGGTATCAAAATGGGATACACTAGTTTAGTCCAATAAAAAAATTGAGTCCACTAAAAGTTTTTGTGAGTCAAAAAAAAAAAAAAAAATAATAATAATAAAAATAATAAAAAAAATAAAAAAATTTAAAAAAAAAAAAAAAAAAAAATTCTCAAGGGAAGAGTAAGTGAACACTGAGACTACCCCTTGTGAAAAAAAATTGTTGAGTCTAAGTGATTTTTCAGCATTAATAGATAAATAAAAAATTTCATATCATACTTTTTCGATAAGATTTTTATAGGATTTATATTCGGAATAAATTTACACAGCCATATTTAAATTGAGTTAGAAAAGAAAAATTTTCATGAGTCTAGTATTAAACAAAGGAATACTAGTGGAGACTTAACCCAGTAAGCTTTAGAGCCTTTCAATTTTTCTGAGGGATTTAAGTCAATCCATTTTTCTTTCTAAAGTGTATCAAGTCGTTGTGGATCTCATGATTCTTCAATTTTGGTCATATTACTGAGAACGCCATTAAAATTGAGTTAGTACATTTGAAATTTTTTAGACTTTATTTAAAATAAGGAAATCACTGTATGAAACTTAGGATATGATATAGGCCATTTTTGGATCGTTTGAGCCTTCATGCCTACCTATCTTTCGTCAAAATTTATCTTGATAGTTCCCAGTTGAGCCTTTAAGTTAGCATGTTTTCTTGTTCAGCCATATTTACCAAACCCAACTCCGATTTTGGAGTTTGAGCCTCATTAAAAATATATCTTGACCTATTCATAAAAAAGGTTAGAGATGACAAATATTGCGATGATACCAAAAAAAAAAAAAAAGGGCACAAGAAAGTAAAAGAGAAAACAGCACAAAAAGAAAGGGACATCCTGACATCAAAATAAGGATATGAAAAAGAAAGAAAGAAAAAAAAAAAGATGAATATTTTGAAAAGTGCTGAAAAAAAAAATAGAGGAAGAAATATCTCGTCATATATCTTAAAGACCTCTAATCTTTTGATCAAAATATTTATTCTTAGAGTCTTATTATCCTTCTTTGATTTGACACGATCCCAAGCCAAGTTTCGTCCTACTAAAAGTCCTCTTGATCTTAAGTTGAAATATGGTATTTCATGTGGAGAATAGAGGAAGAAAAATGATAATGTATAACTCAACGTTCTCAGGAAAGTGGCGTCTATTCATGAGATCCAACAATTATTTTCTTTGTCATGTACCGTTTTTCTAATACATATGTGAGAAATTTTGAATTTGAATACACAAACTCCGCTCACATATACCTTTGAGAGAAAATAACCCAACCTCTGAGCGTTAATCTTTCTGAGAGATATCTAGTGAGGTTTGAAGTCAAAGCGTATTTTCCGATGTTGGGTACGAAACTTGTGTCTATTTGGAAAAGAAAACTAAATTTAATATTGACTAAGCACACACTACACTCCGAATATAAGTCTTATAAAATAAATTTTAGAATCGTATGATATCTAAATCTTTATGAACTTGTTTTTGCCGAATCTGAAACTAAGACTATACAAAATTGATGTTTGTGGGTGTCATCACTGAAAACCTTCACGAGACTATAACTCGTCCACTAGGGGTAACCTAGGGGTTTAAAGGCTTATTGCATACGTTAAATGCAATCGAGAGTGCCAGCGAAAGTGGTATAAATTAGGATTTGAATGTTTAGTTTTTAAGTTTTTGTTTTGCTCGAGGACTAGCAAAATCTAAGTTTGGGGGTATTTGTTGAGCACTGAAAATTACCATTTTACCCTTTAATTTTTTATTAGTTAGCCTTTGATTTGTGAATATTAGATGCGTTTAATAGAGTTTTCAAGTTTTGCAGTATATTTGTGAGAATACAAGAAAAAGGAATTAAAATGGAGAAAAGTGGACCATAATCCTATTTTTGAAAATTTTATAATTTTTACCACCTAATTTGATTTGGAATTATTGTAAATTATTATAATTCAGATCCGGATATGAGAGTTTGAATTATAATAATATTTTTTAGACTGTGTAAAGGTGGTAGAAAATTATAAACACACAAATGGACCCACTGTTCAAATCTGAAGCCTGAAGACAAAGTCTGCAATTGGAAGCCAATGAGCCAAAGTCCACAAATATTCCGGGCCAGATAAAAGTCCAAGTATAGGATCCAAGTTCAAAAGATCAAGCGGGACCAGTGAATTTCATTTGAATGATGATGTCTTATCTGCAAAATTCGGCGTTTGAAAAAGACAGTGGATTTGGATAAAAGATAATGGATTTGAATAAAAGACAGGGATAAAGATAAAAGAGTTTGAACCGAAGGAGATATAAGAAAGAAAGATAAGAAAGAGAGGGATAAGGAGGAACAGAGATAAGGAGATAAAGGAGTTAACCGATCTCCACAGAGAGAAATTTTAGAATTTGAATGGATCCCTTATCTTGGTTGAATTTGAAGGGTCCCTTATCTCATCTCTTCTCACTCCTATAAATTGATGGCTTTGGGTCCATTGAAGATTGAACCGGACAAGACATTGAAGGCTGAAGTTGGACGACGAAAGACAGGAGAAAAATAAATAATTTCTTGTAAGTTATTTTATTTTTATTTTTTTATTTAAAGTCCAAAAGAATTGTAATTCATTTCTGAATTTTTAAATAAAATTCATGGCGGTTTGTTTAGATGTATGTTATTCCCAATTGTTAAATATTAAATAATGATGGTTTTCAATTTAATTTTAATTCTTTTTAAGAACTTCATGAAACAAATTAATTTGAGGATTTTTCAATGAAAAGTGGAACCCCTTTTAGGATCAGTGGGACTTGCCGTCTCTCCAGTCTAAGGTTCTTATCAAGAACGGTTGTTTTAGAATTGGGGAAACACAAGTTTAAAACCCGCTCAAGCCTAAGGCTTGATTTGAAAAATTCCAATTTAATAATTATTTTAATTAGAATTTTATTAAATAGAAAACTTGAATTATATTTAATAATTCCAGAATATTTCATAGTCTAGGCCATGTTTTTGTTTTTAAATCGGATAACATGGCACGTCGATGTTTGACCGGATTCCATTGTAGATTATGTAAAAAATTTATTTTTGATTTATTTTTCTTTTTCTCAAAAATTTATCAAAACTATTCATTATTTTAAATTAAGATTATAACTAAATGTTTTAGAAAATTATTTCCTTAAATCACATCATTTTTAAATAGTGCGATTTTTTTTATTTCGTACATATATTTTGTAGATTTCCCTTGGGTACGACCTCGCACTCATACTCTATACTATAAATCGGTTTGTACGCTTGCGAGTAATTTAAAATTTCACATCAATTATCCAGAAATGAATCCTTAGAAACTAGAAGTCCAAAGTTCGAGTCATATATTGACCTACATTCTATATTTATAGTTTTGTCCATTGCCCTTGTACTCAAATAAAGGTGAGGATCTTTGGTCTCTTCGTCATAAAAAAAAAAATGAAACCTTAGGGGTGGTTGTTATTTTCCAATTATGAAAAATAAAGAGCCTAAAACTGAGATAATTCTTTCTTCGTCTAAAGAATTAGGATTATTTGCTTAGACCAAAAGAAATGTAGCATGAGGACTATAGAAAATGAGACCCTTTTTTTTTTTTTTTTTTACGAGAACTCTTTGCTTAGACCACAAGAAATGTGACGTAAGAAAAAAATTATTCTTTTTTATTATATGAAATGGGGAGTATTTATTTAGACTACAAGAAATAAGGGATTTTCCTCTTCCTATAAAGAATTCATTTTCCAACATTAAGGGGAGGGTATCACTTGTTGAGTAATAGAAATAGAACATTATACATATTTTTTCTATAAAATTGCTTTATTTGAGAAAATAGGCAAACAACTTCTTAGGGCCATTGAACCATCATGACTATATTTATACGCTATTAGAAGGCTCCTAATAAGGATACCAAATTCTTTAAGAAAATGTCATTATATTTTATCTAATAAAAATATTTTAAATTTTCAATTTAAATAACTGTTTCATCCTTTCAATGAGTTTTGAAATTCTAGAACATTTTTTGTCGTTTTAAAATATATGGTGTTTTTTCTCAAGACAAGTAGCATCTCAATCAATAGAGAAACTTCTTTCTTAAATGTTTATTTATATCCACATAGAAAATCATAAAACATAATTTTTAATTAAAAAAAAAATATCCCGGTCCATTGTACATAAAAAGACAAATCTATCAACAGTGATCAAATAATAATAATAATAATAATAATTTTAGATTTAGGTGGAATGTGTGGATAATAATAATATAGATAGAGTATATCAAATTAACTCTCCTTTGTCATTCTTTGCAATATTGGAGTTTGAAAATTTGATCCATCCATATTTTAAAATTATTAGGAGTGGAAAACACAATTTCTTTAAGAAATTATCTATTTATTCACTCTTCTTTTGTATTTTATTCAATTCAAGTCTCAACCCATTCTTTTATCACAGGTGTCGTTGGAGAATGACGACGACCTTGACTTTCTAACATCACTTCCAACTTCCACGGTAGAAAAAGCTTATTAGAAAATGATTATTATTATCTTTTAACTTAAGATCATCATTATTAGTAGTATTATTTTTAATCCATGTCTAGTTTTTTCATTCTTTCTTACGAAAACTCGAATAGGTAGAGTACGATTTTAATAAACACAATTCAATTCATATTAAAAATTATTGAACTCAATCAAATTTAACTTGAATTGTTCAACCCATTTTAATCAGAATTTTTAACCTGACTCAAATCAATTATTATATTAAAAAAATTTAGTAGGTCGCGTCGAGTCAATTTTTTAAAAT
Source organism: Chimonanthus salicifolius (assembly GCA_013350335.1). Taxonomy (NCBI): domain Eukaryota; kingdom Viridiplantae; phylum Streptophyta; class Magnoliopsida; order Laurales; family Calycanthaceae; genus Chimonanthus; species Chimonanthus salicifolius. Next base: position 8,565,611 of record CM023533.1, on the reverse strand, counting down.
CTTGATCTGTTTCAATCCAAATTTAATTTGAATTTTCTCTCTCAACTCAACTCGCCTCTAATTTTAAAAATATAAAATCAAAATCACTTGTTTTCTTGAGTCGACAGATCAGACCCAAATTTCATCCCTATTTTTCTCAATTATAAAGAAGGAAGCAAAGACGGAGAAGAAGAAAAAAACAGAGCCAGTCAAGGCCCCAAGGTGGGCCCATCTCCCATGCACATGTTCCACACCGACCTCCCATTATATGGTCTGAACGCGATAATATAAAAATTACAAATAAAAAAAGCAAAAAGAAGTCTTCTTATCTTTTTTCATGAAATTGCCGCATTCATCTTCTTTCGTGTCCAACTTTCCTCACGTGTATTGGTCTTCGCCAGCGAATCTTTCCCACCACAGAGTCAGAGCCGCGTGGTCAGTGCGTTCACCCACCCTCGACGTTAGCCACGTGGCATCCCTATATTCGATCAAACCATCTCCGGTCCACTGTACTTTCGGACCTTCCACCCATCTTCCTCCAAACAACCCAGACCCACTTCTATAAGTAGAGCCCCTTTCCCTTTCTCTCTTCCTCATCACCCACACCTCTTTCCTATCCCTTTGCTTTCCATATTCTATATTCACAGAAGAGAGAGAGAGAGAGAGAGAGAGAGGAGGAATTTGGGGGACGAGCTGAGAACACAGAGGGAGAAACAAGAAAGAAGAGAAAGAGATGGGTTCTAAGATGGGTTTGATTGGATCTGTGTTCGTTGTTGTTGCTGCTTTGCTACAGTGTGTTGCAGCCACAGACCATGTAGTTGGTGGTTCCACAGGATGGACAATCCCCTCATCAGCCCAACTGTACTCGAACTGGGCCGCCGGTCAGACCTACGCAGTCGGCGATACTCTGAGTAAGCCCAACTTACCTCCTCCTCCTCCTCCCCTTCTTTCTTCTTGTTTAATTTTTAGAGAACTTGAATCTGCCATGGCTTGAAAGTCCTAACTCAATGGGATCCAAAAATTAACCATTGTGAACTGTCAAGAATACTTTGAAAATTTGACATCAATTTTTGTGACCTAGTTCACGAAGGGATAATTTGTCCCATGGGATCTGCTTCACTGTATTAGATTTTTAACAAGTTTTTCTATGGGTTTTGGAGGGAAGTGATTCGTGTACAAACACTTTTCCTTATTGGTGCACAAAAAATAAGTGAGATACTAAAAAAAATTCCCGTTTTTGTTATGTATGTATATCTTTTTCTCTTATTGCTTAGATTATATCTGCAATAAATACTTTTATTATACAAAAAAAATGTAGTTTTATGTGGATATTAAATATAGAATTATAATTCTTTTTTTTTTTTCCTTGCCTTGTTCGGGTTGGTTGGTCATGGACTTTTCCTGCTATTCTAATGCCCTGTTTGGCAACTTGAAAATCCATTATAAACTGCTCAAAATTAATCACAAATTCTCAGAACTCTACGGAATTTCAGAACTTCTGGACTACCAGAAAGACCCTCAATCTCTGCAAATTTAGAAGAATAATGATTTGTCGCCCTGGATGGATTGGGATAAGGTCAATCTAAATTCAACTCACCGTCCTTAAATATGGGTGGGCTAACCCTACCCATTCAATATATAGTTTAGTCTAGGTATAAAAACATGGACCCACTGTTAATTTGTACCAGGGTGGGATTATTTTTGCATAATGTCATGCAGACTGCATTTTTTATATGATTATTTGATGATTTCTGGAATCCAACTCTTTACAATAATTGTTTTAATGGTAGAAACTTTGCTTTCGTGGATATCTCTTTGTTTGAAATATGCCAATTAAAAGTATAAAAACTCAGTTATCTACTTTGTTACAGGAGTTGACTTGTCAGTCTTTAGTTACAAATTTTGGCCAAAATTTTTCGATCCATGTCTGGAGCGACGGGATAGAAAAATTTATGTCGGCCAATATTTGTAAGTGAGCATGTGATTCAATTTAACGTATCTAAATTAGTTGTCTTGAATTAAAAATGAGTTGGATTTTAAAAATGAATTTGATTAAAGGGGATTAGAAAAAGACAGAAATATAGGTCGGATTAGAAAGTAATGACCGAAATTTAATATAATCAGACTAATCTTAAGTTTTTAACCCAACCCATCGCCCAAGTTGCACCTCTAATGGGGCCACTGCCCGTTAAGTGTTTCTTGCAAGTTGCTGCAAGACACAGGTTTTGCTTAATAATCACAACAATTTCACACGCTGCTATGATCCTTTCTGCTTTACAAAATTTGAAAGTAGCTGTAGAATCCCATTAAGAACAAAAAGAAAACCCATGAAATAGAAGATGGTATATCCCTTTTCCATTGCTTGTTTCTTGTGTGTGCATGTTGACAGTAATCTTGGTCAATTGATGTTTCTCTCAATTTTGGGTCTTTTAGCTTCACTTCATATATAAGTTTTCCTAATCAATTCAATGACACCGTCTTACAAATTTCAACCAGGAAACATTCTTCTTTGGTCTTGTCGGCGACCGAAAAATTTCCGCTGATGTTTGAATTTTTTGGCTGATGTTTTTGAAGATACATGTTTTTAAACATACATATATTTCTGCCAGTGCTCAGACTGAATTTTTTTTTTTCAGATTTCACATGCAACATTTAGTTGTTTTTCAATGTTAATTAACTTCGCCTGTGTCTGACATATGTGAAATCTTGCTTGTCATCTGCAGGCTTCAACTTCCAAACTGGTGCACATGATGTAACCAAAGTATCAAAGTCCGCATATGAAAGTTGCACTAAATCAAATCCTCTTAGCGCGCCTATATCAACAGGCCCTGCAAAAGTTACCCTTGACACCGCCGGCGAACACTACTTCATCTGCACCGTTGGCTCCCATTGCTCCGCGGGCCAGAAGCTCGCAGTCAATGTTGGTTCGTCCAGCAGCACTCCAACCCCATCCACAACCCCATCCACAGTACCTTCTGGCCCATCACCGGCACCCACATCAGGTGAGGCCCCCAACAACAGTAACTCTGCTGCATCTGTTGCTGCCGGATTTGGAGTTGCAGGCATCTCCATGGCTGTCCTCTCTGCTTTCTTCCTTTAGATACCTTATCTCCTACTTCTGAGAGCGTATAGTATTGAGTGCAGATGTTCTTTCTATCCTTTTTTTTTCCCTTAGTGGCTAGTATGATTCCTTAGAACTTACATATGATTCATTTCTGTTTCTAGTTTTATGTTACAGTAGTGTTTGTTTTGTACTTAGTTGAGTTAATAAATGAGATCATTCTTATGAGGGCTTTGTTTAATCTTGTTTGTTTTACCTGGTTTTGCTACATAGAATCAAACCGACTTGTGAATGTTCCTCTACGTTCCAATCAAGGCCCAACGGCAATGTGTTCTGTGTTATGTTTGTTTTAATGAAGAAAAGAGCGAGTCTAAGCTATGGAAATTAGGAATGGCCAATTAATAATTTGGTTCTTGACAAGGAAAACTAATTTTTACCCCTGAAAAGCCTTCCAAGGTTGCCATTTACATGGTTAAAACTTGATTATTTTCCATTTTCATTTCATGATTGTATGTAAATGCCATAACAAAACAAAATGTTTCTGAACATTCTCTTTTGTTTCATAATGACCGCCTCTTATTGATAGAGAGGGCATGTACAAGCTGAGGTATATGCCCAAGGGAGGCATCTTTATAGATCAGTACATCAAGGTGATATAAAATGGGTTTTGAATTGTTCGGAAATTATCTAGCTTCCAAATGATTCATAGAGCAATCCTTCTCCTTGGGACTATGGTTTGAAAACTCAAAATTCAGACTCGACTTAAAACTCTATCTATCGAGTCAAGTTATTCAAGTGAGTTTAAACTCTACTCGACTCAAATCCTATCTAGTCAAGTCAATTTGGACCTTCTTGTTCAGAGTCTTTTTTTTTTTTTTAATTTAACTTTGCTTGGGACACATTACAAGATGGCAGGACAGTCATTCTTAATTAAGCGTAGAAAATCCATTGGGGCTTAAAAGTGAAGAAAAGGAAAGAAAAAAAAAAAAAGAGTGAAGCTTCTTCCCTCCACAGGACCCACCTCTATTTGCTTTCTCTTCAATGGGTTTGAAAGAATTTGCTCAATGCAGCTCTTCTTGTTACGCAAGGAAGAAAGCAAGAAAGAGAGCAAAATCATTGAACAGATGAATCCAAATAAATTCTTGGGAGGGTGTTAGACTTTTGTAAGAAGCGCAGAAGCCCTAACTGGGTTTATAAGAATTTGCTCTGCTTAGCCCTTTCTTGTCAATGAGAAAGAATAAAGAAACAAAAATAAAAAATGAGAGAAAGCAAATAAATGAAAAGATGAATTTAGAGATTCTTGGGTTTTGTAAAAGAAGTGAAATAATCACACATATACGGTGCAGCATATTATCCCACACATTCAAGCATGGAATTTATGAAATGGAATGACGATGGATCTATAGAAAAGGTCTTCATTTGAAAACGTGATTCACCAAAAATTATTTTGATTGAATCAAGTTAAAGATGGTAAACTTAAATATTAAAATACTAATTTAAACTAATTAGATTTTGAAAAACTTAAAAAATATAGCTTTGAAGAAAGCACATCGGCCTCGATTTCAACCTAAATTTCTTTCCATTTTCTATTGTATGCATCCTACTGTTCTCATCGTCTCTTTCGTTGTATGCATCTCTCTCATCTTCAACTTCTCTCTTTGGCTCATTTTCTCCCTGTGTCACCAGTGTTTGCTCCCCCACCCACACCCACCCCTCCACCATCCACTCATTTAGGATATATTGACTTCCTTTCAAAATGAGTCTTGTACCTATCTTTCCAGTGGTTCATCCAAAAAAACCTTCCAATGAGCCTCATTGGAAGAGTTGATTCCATATTGAGCTTTTCAATTTTGAAGAGGGCCATGGTCAATATAAGAAATTCTTTTATAAACATTAGATACTGTACATTTACCATTAGACCCACAATCCCACCAACTTGTATCTTGTTCACCAATTGGCAAATGGATAATTTGATTAACAATATCAGAATCAAATAGTTGAAAGATTTTAATAGGTCCCATGTATCTTTTTTATTAACAATTTGTAATTCTCCAACCAGCTTGAACCCTTGATTAGTTGGGGATCTAAACATTTGTAAGGCATCTAGTTTTAATCCAGGAATCCAATAAATTTTTTCTCTAATAATATGGTCAACTCCATGGAGTTGTTTCCAAATAATAGAAAAAAGATGGTTTCTCGTAAATAGAGAAGAAATTTTGGCCTTTCTTTAACACCCTACAAGTCCCTATAGCTGAGTCCTAGGGTATGTTTGACAGTCCATTTACGATAAAATGAGAATAATACCTCCTCTTCAAAGAGAAAGGGCACAAAAAACTTAAATCAAAGTAAATCCAACAACTTCTTCAAAATCATTCTTTCTACCAAACATAATAACTTTCTCACCATCATTTGTTCTAGATTTTTTTAATAACTTTCTCACCATCATTTGTTCTAGATTTTTTTTGAATTTACGTGTGAAAAACCACAGAAAATCCAACGTAAAACCCCACAAGCAATACCAACTGCCCTTAGGGCACACCAGGTATACTATGAGGGCTCGAACTTGGCACCTCTCACTTTTAAAGCGGGATATTACCAGTTGAGCTATACCCATGTGGGTTTTACATGGGCTACACCAGTTGAGCTCAATGGTTCCAGATACCAAATAGTGTTAGGCTTTACATATATTCTTCCATTTTACAAGACATTTAACCTTGTCTTTCCCAACTTGCTTCCAAAGTGTATCTCTTTACCTAACTCATAAATTTTTTTTTTTTGAATGGTGATTATATTAAAAGAAAAGGATGCACTAGAGGTGCGAATATATAATAAAAGAGACTCGAAAAAAAAAAGACAAAAGCCCACAATCCCGAAACACCCACGAGGAGCACCAAAAGCAAGAAACTACACTAAAGGAAACAACTAAGCAAGGTCAATACATTCCTTCTAAGAATGCAAGATGTCGCCCATAGAAATGTTCCTGACTTTCACTAGAGAAGCCCAAGATGCACACTTAGAGAAAACTTACCAACTCATTATTTTAAGCACTATGCTTTACTTAATTTGTAAGTCATCATTAGGTGAGTAGCCAAAGGGCCAATAACGAAATTGATCAAAACATTTTTAGAGCAGCACTAACAAGGGCACCTTCCGAACCCTGAAATTTCTTTCAAATTTTTTCAAGAAGCATTTGGAAGTTGTCATCTTGCAATCTCCCAAGAGCAACAAGAACACCCAAATATACAAATTGATTGACATCCTCCCTAACACCCAAGGCTTCCTTTGATTTTTGTTTGGCACTTAGAGCTATTACTAAACATAATTTGAATTTTTTGTTTATTGCACTCTTGGGCAGCCTCCTTACTAAAGAAATCCAAAATATGATTAATAGTATGACAAGTCAACTCATTAGCCTCACCAAAAATAATAATATCATTACCAAATTGCAAGAGAGGGATTTCAAGAACCAAGAGCTTAGCAGTCCTTAGGATCTTACGATTACTGGCACTAGAACGATGAGTAAAAGCCACAGCTACCATGATGTACAGATGAGACAGGGGAGCCCTTGCCTAATGCCTCTAATTGGGATGATAGTGTCTTAAGGGGTTCCATTCACCTGATATGAGAAAATACTAATGCAATCTCTTTCTATGAAATTCTGTTTTCATTAAACCCATTCTAAGTTGGCACATAGAGATTATCCCATTCTAGAGAATCATAAGCTTGGGTTAAATCCAATTTTAATACAAAAGATTGTTCCTCGAATTTGTTTTCGCTCATTGAATGCAACCTGAATTGCACTAATTCCAGAAAGAATACCCTTCACTCTTAACAAGAACTTATCGCAATGATTTTAAACACTATATTGCGAAGACTGATAAGTCTGAAGTAATAAACTCTAGTGGCCCCAACTCTGTTAGGAATTAAAGCTAATGGAAGTATGGAGGAATGATTAATCCCTTGAGGTATTTGTTTGGTTCTAGAAAATAAAATAAAACACTTTTTTTTAACAATATCCCAACAATTTTTTTTTTAAATACTACTTTGAAAACCATCAGGCCCAAAAGCCTTGAAACTCTGAATAGAAAACACAACTGACTTGATGTCATGCTCATCAGGAATGGCACCAAAGTTTCATAAAAAAATTTGTGGGGGTGCGAGGGGTGGGGGGGTAGGAAAGAGGGGGGGGGGGGGGGGGGGGGAGGATTCCCTTTGGCAAAACGAAGTCCACAGCATTCTCATGATTTGAGTGAAAAATGGTCCCAAAACTTTTCATCTGCAACTTGCTTTCACTTTCCTTGGAAACATTACTGGTGGCTTCATGTATGCTTATGCAAACAATACATTCACATAGAGGCTTAAGATTTCTACCCACAACAACCAATGAAAAAAAAATCTTTGACCCAAGCGCTTCAATAGTAAACAGAAATGAGCACAAACTAAAAACCAATCACAGATTACTCATGTATGTTAAAATGGCAGATCTATATTAAAGAAACATTAGCAGCTCATACATCTCTATATTAGTTAAGAAAGAATATCAGCAGCCGAGATACAAAGCGACAATACAGTGCACCAAAAAAAAAAGGGGCTTACCATGACTCAGATCAGAAGCTATTTACAGTTGCATTTGTGACATCATAGTGCAATAAGGTCGGAAAGAAGTTTGAAGATGAAATTCTTTGAAGGAGTCATCTGACCTTACTCTTCCACCAAGTCATCAGAGAATTATAAAGAAATTAAATTAATTTATATATTCGTAGGGATTTCCAATCAAGTTGGTCCCTGTTTTCCATCAAAAAACTGGTTTTGGGAAGGCTTCTGCCACCAGAAAAAATGCCCATCCTCAAAGGAACTAGTAATAGGTGCCTTGCGTTTCCTAATGGGGGAATTTGAACCTTCTCCTACTGAACTCTGTCCACTCATCGGTGTATCAATGCAGTCGTTAGCATTTCTATCAGGGAAGAAACAGAACTCTTTCTCTCTTTGAAGAGAAAAGGGTGAACAATTATTGAACTGGCTAGCAACCATTTTGCATGGAGAAGGACCGCAGAACTTGTGCCCATCACGAGAACTACTAGAACCCACTTCTTCAAAAGAACTATTTTCTCTGCTTAAACTGGAAGCTGGTGGTGGTCCTAATCGTAGTGATAGATCACATCGCATGTCCCGTGCTTTTTCAGACATTCCACTAACGTAAGAAGTGCCTTTAGCAGTTTGGTTTGGAGCACCAAGGGTATTATTATAACCAAGAGCATTCTGCAGGAAACCTGTTTTGGCCTCAGAAATAGGATGCATGTGAGGCTTATTGACAGTAAATGCATCATGCTTTGAATCTGGGGGATGTTTAGAAGGATAAATCAGTTCATGCTTAGCGCTGTAATACAAGGGATACATGCGGCCTGAATTTGGTATGGGATAAGTTGCCATGTTAACAGATGATCTTTCTAGTAAAGGGAAAGAAAAATTTTCAGGAGGAAACTCATGACAAGTTACATGTGCTTGATCCATAGAAGGTGATTTGTCATGAAGAGGTCTTCCTGAATCTGTACGTAGACAGGCTGGTAATCTTGTGGTTTTTAATAGGGTTGAACAATTTGAGGTAAATTGCAGGGTGGAACTAGGAAGTGTATTGCAAAAAGTTGGTTGGGGTACATTGGAAGGCCCTCCATAGAAAGAATTCTCAGGGATTTTAGGAGCAACTGCAGTTTCACTAGCTTCTTGCCGGGTCGAACTCAGATAAAACCTTGGATTGTGCCGCTGGCTCCGCGAAGCTCTTCTGGGAATGCATCCCAGATTTAGAGCGGCTGAAACAGAGAGAGAGAGACATCAATAATACATCAAACTGTCTTCATTCTAAATTATAGTTGCAGATAGGGGCATCTACAGATGGGAAATGACTGAGGAATGGCCCAGCCAAACCTGCTCTACAGGAATTTATAAAGGCTACCTGATGCGACATGGCCAATACTTTTAGCAGCAATAGACAAATGAAAAGAAGTATGTTATATTCTTCTTCTTCAGATACTGCACCATGTATCATTGGTTGAAAGAAAATACAAATTTACCGTGTAAGAGCATACCAAGAGCACGTGAATCATATCTCCCTAACCCTTTGCAATAAAAAAAAAAAATAAGACATTCCACAATTTTTTGAAGTTTGTTCATACAATTTGCTAACAAAAGTATGTTCAGCATTTTACTGTAGTTCATAATGAAGGTAGCGAACTGAAAACACATCGAGTAATTAATTGCACTTCTCTTAACTTCTACCCAAGTTATAATTGGCTTTATGTTCAATAAAAAATTATTGACGAAAAATAAACAGCCCATGCATCAAAAGAAAACAAAGTCAATATAGAGTATGAACAAAGAAAAGATCTTAATCAAGTCATGGTCATTTCAAACAACAAAGTACTATGATAAACAACAGGAATGGGAAAGAAGAAAAATAAGAAAAGGGCTTAATAATGCTTCAGCTTTTGCAGAGATGGATTATCAATTGGTAACCTAGAGTCAAGCCCAACAAAAAGTTAAGTAACTTCTATTTATTGAATAGTTAATAAGAGACGTTCAGAACAGGGTGGAACATCAAAAAATAAATAAAATAAACAGATCTAAGTAAAAAGTAAGGTTCGAAAGAAACAAACTTAGTGAAGAAGCAGCAATCAACCTAAACAGGGAATGTTTCCAACGTATTAAATTTAAGAGATGCATGTCAAAATAACTTCATAATGAGCATCTTTCCAACACGAATCTATGATCATTTATGTAATAAAAAATCCCACAGAAATAGTAGAAGGAGAGGGCGGAGGTGGGTAGGAAGAAGATGTCATAAGATTCCATAGCAGGACAGTTAGCAAGTGCATATTGTTGCAACTAGGAAGGCCAAATTGGTAGTTCATTCATTTATAGAATGACAACAATTCGATTCTACTAAATACTGATGTTGAAAGGAAAAAATACTAGATCTACCGTTAATGAGAAAGGTGTTGGAAGTGGGCTACATGTCATTCAGGTAGCCTCCATATGTCATTCTGCGCTAACCAACATTCCTCTTACATTAGGAATGTCAGCCTATTCCCAACAATTTCAGCTTGTTTGAGAAACCAAACAGACTCTAAGTTTGTGGTTTAAGTCATCTTACCATTTATTAAAAAGAAAAGAAAGAAAGAGATGACACAACATTTTCCATTTTCCTCTAAAATGGAGCAAGAGTAGAATCAATTGTTACAGCATGTAATCATTGTAGAGTTTCATACTTCAGACTAGTAAACATATGGCATTAGCAACGACTGACCAATCTCATTCAATTCTCAGAACTCACAATTTTTTATTAGCTTATAAGATAAAGCTCTCTTCTTTTATTTTAACAAAAGGACCTACACTAATTAATTTGGTGGTAATAAATCTCTGCCTTTGAGCCCCTTGACATCAATGCTTTCTCACCCCCATGAAAACCTTATATTCAAAATCACAGGTAGTAAAATGCAAATGTATATGCCCATGCATTCTTGCCAGCAACAAAAAAGAATCCAAAGGTTAAAGACAATAGACAGCAATGGGTCAACTTCTTATAAAGGACGTGTGTACAAAGTCTGGGGTGTAGGTAACAGAAACTATATGGTGCCTGTCTGGAAATCCAGATTTTAAATTTGGGTTTCAGATCTCCCCACACATCCAAAAGAAGTCCTGTTTGGATGGGACTACAATACCAAATTTAAAATTTCAGACAACCAAAATTCACGAGGAATTTGCAACAACCCAAGCCCAACACCCTCCCCTTTCCTCTCTTTACATTACTTAGCAAAGTACATTTTTCAGGACAGTCCAACAGAAAACAGTTACTTTCTGGAAAATGCATTCAAATAACCTAAACGTATTTCCAGTAAAATGCAACTATGTAACCAAAATGATAATGAGACATGAGAATTGAGAGAAGAGAGAGAGAGAGAGAGATACCTTCAATGCAAGGCTGCAAGAGCTCGCCGCTCTCAGTGCTTTCATCCCTCCGAATAATTGTATTAATGGCATCATTGGTCCGTTCCAGGAGCGTCTTATGGTCTGTATATTCTGCCTGCACCAGTAAGAGAAGCAAATTATATCAAAACACGCAAAACCGAGTTACATATTTTCACAAACAAATGCAAACGAGTGGGAAAAAAGAAAAGGCAACCGAAAAACCCCATTACAAAATCAGAAAAATCCCAAGTACGTAGAGAGACTGTCACCCCAACCCACAGAGAGAGAGAGAGAGAGAGAGAGAGAGAGAGAGAGAGAGAGAGAGAGGAGAATCAAAGACAACCCAGATGCCAAAGAGCGAAAATGAGGCCAAAAAGTGATTCTACCTCTGAATTGGCTTTAGAGTACATGATCTCCTCGGCCTTCAAGACCACAACAGGCAGCTTCTCCTGCCATTCCTTGTTCTTCCTCGTTGCTGGGCTGTGAATCTCAGTCACGACTCTGAACAAACAGATGGTGGGCATTGAGAAAATGAAGAAAAAATAATGGCAGACAAAATAAGAGAAATCAAAACCCATGTGGGATTGTTAGAAATACCTGAAGATCTCCTGAATGAGAGAGCCCCTCATGGGCTGGTGCCTGTCGCTGTGCCATGCTCTCCTCACACACTCATATGGCCTTGGCCCTGGCCTTGGCATCTTTCTCCTCCTCCTCCTCCTCCCCCTCCTCTTTTCCTTCCTCAATGGCTAGGTAGCACCCCCTCTTGTGCAGATACAGAGAGGAGAAAAGGGAAATGACAAATCTCAGCTCTTCATCTTCTGCTACTCTTTCTCCTGCTTGTTGAACACCGAAATGTGGGTTTTTAATGGAGAGAGAGACGGAGAGAGAGACACCAGTGTTGTGGTACTTTGGTTTTTAAGAGAAGAGTGCGCTTTTGCTTTCATTCCCTGTGTCCTCTCCTTCCCAAAATTATATCATTATTTATGGAGGACAGTACGCATAGACCTCTTATGGTAGCATAGACCTCATGCCTACGATATCAAACTGTTACCGTCTGAGACAATAAAGAAAAGTTTAATCATTTAATTATTATTATATTAAATTTATTTTTTTCCACAATAAAAGAAAATAGAATTTCTTGTTATAAAAATCCCCATTATTTGAAATCTAGTCTTTTTTTTATGATTAAGGACCAAGTTTTGAATCTTAAATGAAGACAATGAGAAAATGTCCCATCAATTTTTGCATTTTTTTCAAGGCTCGCCATTTAGACACCGCGTGTTTCTGCCAGCAGACATTGATTTTCAGTTTTTGACTGGAAATTACGATTCTGCCCCTTCCGCTCGAAATCGACCGATCGATTCTGTAACGTCATTTCGCTTCGATCGATCGATCTGAGGTGTATACGATCGATCGATCGATCAGATAATTCATTTTCGAATCGATCGATTGTTCATAACACGAGATTCAATCGATCGCACGGTTCCATGAGATCATGCGATCGATTTTAACTGAAAGGTCGACAGTTTGACAGTCGACCTCTCTTATCAAGATCGATCGCACAATTATATGGGATCGCGATCGATTGTTTGTTTAGGGCAAGATTGATCGCACGATCACATAGAATCGTGCAATCGATTTTAACTGAGAGGTCGACAGTTTGATAGTTGACCTCTCCTATCAAGATCGATCGCACGATTATATGGAATCGATTGATTGATTGTTTGTTTAGGGCAAGATCGATCGATCGATCACATAGAATCGTGCGATCGATTTTAACTGAGAGGTCGACAATTTGACAGTCGACCTCTCCTATCAAGATCGATCGCACAATTATATGGGATCGATCGATCGATTGTTTGTTTAGGGCAAGATCGATAGATCAATTTCTGTGATCGTGCAATCGATCGCAAACTTATATATAAAACCGATCGATCTTTCCCCCTTTCGCTGCGATTGAAACCCTCGAAACAGAAGACCCTTTCTCTTTTTCTTCTCCAATCGATCAATCGACTCTTTCCTCTTCACCAAATTGACCGCACAATTCTCGAAATTGATCGATCGATCTTCCCTCTCCCCTCTTCCAACCGATCGATTTTGCCCTTCCGGATACCCTTTCTCTTCGTCTTCTCCGATTTCTTCTTCTCCAATCGATTCTCCTTTACAGCCCTCCTTCCACATGGCATCCAAAGGGTCTGCATCAAGAGGGAGAAAGACGAAGGTGTCGGCTTCATCTAGAGGGAAGAGAACGAGATTGACGGAGACACCTATGGAGACGGAGACCTTCGACCCGAACCACTTCAACTCTTTGGAAGCCGCCACATTCTACTGAGAGGATTTGTACTCTCGGCCGATGATTTATGGTAAAATCATTGACCTAAGCTTTTTTTCTGCATTTGAATTAAGAATCCATTAGTATATTGACACACTTGGATGGGGAGATTTTTTGGTAATAAGAGAAGTTTTTTATCTAAAATTGGTGAAGGAATTTTATGCAAATATGTCGGAAGACCGGGCGAGACACTCAATAAAATCCAAAGTTAGGGGGACAGAAATTGAAATTTCAACTTCGGCACTGGACAGAATGTTTCAGTTTCTCAGTGCCGCTATTTCAAAGTATGAACCAAATTCATGGCCCACCGATGTTGTCGGATTCGTTCCTTCGGCGGCCATGACCCAATTGTGTGGGCGAAGTAATGGTGCCAAAGGAGATAAGCTCGGGCTTATGGAGCTAACCCTAGAAGTCCGAATTGTATATTACATTATTAGGAAGAATATTTTATTTAGAAAATGACTTAGTAATCAGGTGTCATATAATGATAGTTTCCTAATATGGTGCATTTTGCATGACAAGCAAATTGATATATCCTTCATCATAATAAAACACATGGTTGCATCTCATAAGATTAGAAAATGTAGCCTTCCATATGATTTATTTTTGTCTTACTTGTTTTGACAAGAAGGAATCACCTTCCTCCCCGAAGAGAAAATAGTTATGAAGAAAACAGATATATTCGATGCATCTACTTTGGGCAAGATGGGATTCAAACTCGACAATGCACGTTGGGTTCCCAAAGTAGAACATGGTCCTATTGAAGTTGAGGCACCTGAGGAGGAAGGTGACATACCTAAAGTTGGGGGAACAGAGGCACCTGAAGTTAGGGGGACAGAGGCACCTGAAGTTGGGACGGCAAAGGCACATGATACAGGAGTCAGTACTATGCTAATTCTTGATAGCATAGAAAAACTAAATGAAAAAATTGATGTGAAATTTGCTGAGATTGAAGGAAGGCTTATGGGCAGGCTTGAAGGAATGGTTGGTGAAAAATTGGCTGAGATAGAAGGAAGACTGATTGGAAGGGTTGAGGGAATGGTTGACGATAAATTGGCTAAGATGGAAGGGAAGATGAATGCCAAAATTGATAAGAAAAATGGTGAGTTGATCGGAATGATGATGAGAAGGTTGAATAATTTGGAGAATCAAGTGGTAAATGTAATGAGAAACTCTGTTCTTTTATTACAAAAAGAAGAAGTAAAAACACATCTTGGACGCGATTCGTCATCCGGGACCGTCAGATGTTTGAGAGCTGAGAAGATGATAAATCAATCATGAGGGAGAGCCTCTTCGTCTACTGACACTAGTGAGGCTCGCCCGACTGATATCACTCAGCCTCGTCCGACTGGCCCATTCAGCATCTTCCGTCTGGCCCCATTCAGCCTCGTCCGACAGGCCCCACTCAGCCTCGTCCTATAGGCCCCACTGGTCAAGTGCATTCGACTGGCCCTATGCAAAGTGCGACTAGGCGTCGTCCATTGGCACCAGCACCTCCTTTATCGGCACCAACACCTCCTGATACTGCATCTGTCCCAGCTTCTACACTGCACCTGCTTCTACATCTGCTCCAGCTCCTACCTCCGAATAGCTATTGTATTTGAAATTTTTGTAATTTTGAAATTTTGATATTCATATGTAAATGTTGTAAATTTTGAATGAATATGGTGAATGTTTTCTTTTTATGACATCGTTTGTCAATCTCGAATGAACATAGTGAATGGTTTCTTTTTATGAACTATTTCGTCTATTTGAATGAACATGGTGAATGGTTTGTTTGTAAACAAGTGAATGAACATGGGACCCTTTGTCTGTCAGTAACTATGGGAGCATTGAATGGTCTGTCACTAAATATGGGACCCTTGAGTGGTCAAACACTAAATATGGGTTTCATCAATTGTCGCCAACTATGGCACCTTTGAGTGGTGGTATGTCCCTAAATATGAGATCTTAAAGTGGATTGTCGCTAAACATGGGACCTTTGAGTGGTCAGTCAACAAGTATGGGACCTTAGAAATCAGATGGCCTGGTTAAAGAAGAGTTTTTCCCATTAGTGAGGAGTTTGTCAAATAATGCTCTTTTCGAACCGAAGCAAAAAAATTGTACAAATCAGTACATGATACTCCAATCTCTGGATTCTCATTTCGAAGGGTCGTCATAATTTGCCGGGGTGGTACATTGCTGTTATGCATTTCAATGATCATTATTTTCTCTTCATCTGAAAAACACCTTGTACTAGGATGACCTACTAATACGCTCATGAGATCATGATTGTGCTCCACATCTTTTATAGTCAACTTCTATGACCCATCAACAATTTGTTTCCTTCTCACTTCAAATGGACAATTAACAAGGCGTGAATATGCACCTCCCTATCGCAACCAAGAATAACTACATTGCTTCTATTGCATGACCTCTTAATGGTAGCTACAAATCATTGAGCAATGGAAACCTCCTTAATATGCTTCACTAAATCGTCACGACTTGCAAAACACCTCTCAACAAACTCATTGTCAACAATATCATTCTCAACAATCTCATCATTTTCAACAAATGTGGATAAAACTCCCTCACAATCCATCGTACTATGTAATGAGAAATTTTAAAAGTCTTGAGTTTGAAAAAGAGTTACCTTTGATTCCGGTTAGGAGATTGAGAGAGTAGCTTCTGAGAGATACCTTCGAATCAATATAGGAGATTTGAGAAGGTGAAACTTTAACCCTTGACTCGATTTAATCCGACTCAAATTGGTTGGCCCAAATGAAAATTGATTTGAGGTTTTAAAATTGGGTCATGTTATAACGGGTTTAAAGAGGTCAAAATATGAGTTGGGTGAAAAAATAATGACTCCTATAAAATATAAGTAGCCTAAAATTTAACTTTTAATTAACCCATCCACCTAGATTACACCATTAAGTGAGATATTTAACTCATATTATTGATGTATCTATTGTTATTTTGATATACTATTTAACATCTTCCGTTGATTGTTTTAATATTTTGTTCAATTTATGCAAGTCTAATTTTTGCTAATAACTAACTAATTTTTTTTTGAGAGACCAATTTAATTCGGGTGGCTATTTAGACACTCGACTCTTATGCTAGAAAACACCCCTTTTCGAAATTCATGATGATAGTATTATTTTGCCCTTCTAATTTTAAAAAATCTTGCATCACACATTTAAAAGGTAAAATAGTAATTTTACTCTAAATTTTGAAAAAGAATATCTTTTTACATAAAATTCGGATGTGAATACCTTTAATTCATTCAAATGTATAAATTTATACCTAGCCCTGTCATTAAAAAATTGAAAAAACAATGTTAACGGCAGTGCAACGTTGCCATCAGCTAGGAGCATTCACTACCACGTGTGAAGCTAGAATTGGTGACGGGTAATTCCTGTGGTACTGCAGCAGGCGCCAGCAGCAGAGGATCCGGATTTTAACAAATGGTTGTTTCTGTTAATTTGTTATTAATGCCTGTGATGGGTAGTTAGGATCCAATTAATTCAATTTAGCTTTCACTGATTGAAAGATGAGATGGACGGCTAAGATTATCTAGATTATCTCAGCTCTATTTGTGTCACTCCCTCAGTTACATATCTTGGCCGACAAAAGTTTTTTAATTAACTTCAATTAAAATTTTCAAAATTTTAAATTGAACAAAATTTTGACTAATCTATTTTAAAATTAATATATAAATTGACTGACTTTTCAAAATTTCCATACTTTGACTAATTTTTAAATAAAAAATTTAAATTGATATTTTAAAATTTTAACCAAAATTTATAAATAAATTTTTTTTTTTGAATTTACATGTGAAAATTCGTGGAAAATCCATCGTAAAATCTCGAGAAGTGAGTCTAATACCTCTAAGACACATTAAAATTAGACCATGAAAACTCAAACCTGTAACGAGGAGACGAGAGGCAATTACTTGAGCTTGCCACTCAAGCACATGCCTCTATCTCATTCACATATGGTTTTTAGTTGTTATAGATCATGAGGAGAAGGCTCTATGGTTAGGTTTGCTCCTAATTAGTTAATCATTTTATTTTTCAAGAAAAGTTTTTCTAATAAAAAATTTTAAATCTTAAATGTTGAAGAACTATAAGTGTTTAGTCACTATCTTTAAAACAAAACAAACAAGAAGAAAATTTCAATGTTTCAACATGATATATGTTATACAATGCTATTTTCATATCTTACAAAAAAATTGGCATGATATTAGATTATTATTATTATTGTCATCGTCATTATTATTGTATCGACCCGACCCGATTTTTTCGGAGTTTTAGGGTCTTGGTAGCAGTGGGGTGAGTGTGGGCCTTGTGGTGGGTCTTAGTTTGCCCGATTTTGAGTTCGGAAACTCAGAGGGCAATTTGGTAATTTGAATTATTGAATTTTCTTTTATAATTAAAAGTTTGAAAATCACACGTTTTTCCCCGATGTTTATCGTTTGACTTCTTCGAGCTTTTTAAAATATTTTGAAAATTGGAGATTTCTATATTTATTAAAAAAAAAAAAGGGGGAAAAATCCTAAACCTAACCCCTCCCTTTAAAATCTCGTTTCGGCAACACTGTAGCGCATAGCTACAATGCCGCCGCAACACCTCTTTCTCTCCTTCCCCTCTCCTCTCTTCCCTTTTGCTGAAAACCCTAAATCCGTCGCCGCCGCACCCCATTTTTCTCACCCTCTCCATCGCCGCCGCACTTTGCTCTTCTTTTCTTCTCCCTCAAGCCGCCGCCGTGTCTCTCTCTCTCTCTCTCTCTTTCTCTCGGACTCTCCCTTCCCCTATCCGGTTCTCCCTCTCCTCGCTGCGAATCGCCACCCCCTTTCGCTGCCGCGCAGACCTGGCCGGACCTCCAGCCGTCGGTTTTCTCAATTTCTCAGCGATCTTGAACTTCGCCATCGCCGCCACCGTCTTCCTTCACTTTCTCTCTTTCTCTTCCTCTCTTCCTCATCCAGAAACCCTAATCCCAAACCCTTTGCCCCTTTTCTCAGGCCCGGCAGGCCTTGTTCAATCCGACGCAAGCCTAGTTCGAGTTGAGGCCAGCTTCGAGGGCCCAACTCGCCTTCTCGGCCCGAGCCATCAGCTCTGCCCAGCCCAGGCCCGATCCAGCAGTTCGGCCAGCCCAGGCCTGATCCAGCAGCTCGGCCCAGCCCAGGCCCGATCCATCAGCTCGGCCCGGCCCAAGCCCATTACTAGGCTCGGCCCAGGCCCGTTACAAGTCCTCTTCCAGCGTGTTCTGGAGTTCATTTCTGGAGTGTTTCTGGATCTTCTTCAGCTCGTTCCAGCCTGTGCATCGCTTCCTTCAATCATCCAACCCGTTTTCATAGCTCGAATTTCGAAAGCACACATAGGTGAGGGAACTCATCATCGCTTTTAGCATGCATCTATGCATCTTACTTCTCTATCAAATATGCGGGTATGGAATACAGCGAATGGGGGTCATCGGTGTTATGAGCCATTCAGCAAGGGAACTGTTGATACCATTATGTGGCGGGCCTCCATCCGGGTGTATTCGTATCCGATGCCCGCAGAGGTATATATGAATTGATTAATTGATATCATAATTGATTGATTGTGTGGCAACATGATTAGAGTTTATTTTGGTTGATGATATGTTAATATGTCAGCATGTGAATATGTAATATGTGGTGGTATATGTTTGATCATGGTGTGATGTAATCTGGTGATAAAATGCCATATGACTATATGATGATTAGTTTGGACTGCTAGACATTGCAACATGTTTGGATGTTAACATGCCAACTTGTGATAGATAATGATATATATGCATCTGATTAGTATACAATGAACTATGTTAATAGTATGTGTAGCGGTATTTGTGCATGCATATAGCTAGCATATGTGGGATGTCAGTGGGGCATGGGTACTAGGCCACATCAGGATCTAGAGACTCCCCCTAACTTGTCGGGTAGTTAGGGTACGGATGTTATGTGGGACCGCACAGTGGACGCGTGGTTGGGATTCAGACTCCCTTATGATTGGAAATGGGTAGTCGTAACTCTTGCGTGGATCAAATGGTCGGTTCGTCTTGTATTTACCGGACGTACCTATGAGAGAGGCGTGATCTGACTTAGAGAACAAGGTGCCTTGGAGTCCCAGATAAGGACTAATTGGGAAGTAATTATGTTAACCTTAGATAGGCCATCAGGCTGAATGTTGGTTCACCCAAGGAAACCTTAGAAGCCCCTTGCGGTTCCGATCCCCGAATGTGTGACGGGTGAGGTGATCCCTGGATGACCGAGTAGGCTGAGGAGGTGCTCGCCTAGGTTGAGGGACGGAGCGGTGAGGTACAGCTCCCGCTGGCAGAGTTGTGATCCCTAGATGACCGAGTAGGCTGAGGAGGTGCTCGCCTAGGTCGAGGGACGGAGCGGTGAGGGACAGCTCCCGCTTGCAGAGTTGTGATCCCTAGATGACCGAGTAGGCTGAGGAGGTGCTCGCCTAGGTCGAGGGACGGAGCGGTGAGGGATAGCTCTTGCTGACAGAGTTGTGATCCCTAGATGACCGAGTAAGCTGAAGAGGTACTCGCCTATGTCGAGGGACGATGCGGTGAGGGACAGCTCCCGCTGGTATGGTTTGTGATTCCCTGGATGACCGAGTAGGCTGAGGAGGTGCTCGCCTAGGTCGAGGGACGATGCGGTGAGGGACAGCTCCCGCTGGTATGTTTTGTAATTCCCCGGATGACCGAGTAGGCTGAGGAGGTGCTCGCCTATGTCGAGGGACGATGCGGTGAGGGACAGCTCCCGCTGGTATGGTTTGTGATTCCCTGGATGACCGAGTAGGCTGAGGAGGTGCTCGCCTAGGTCGAGGGACGATGCGGTGAGGGACAGCTCCCGCTGGTATGTTTTGTGATTCCCCGGATGACCGAGTAGGCTGAGGATGTGCTCGCCCGCTCATTGATCGAGGGATGGTGCGATGTGATGTGATGAGATATTCCAGGCTAGGACACCTGTATGGTGGGGACAGCCTGTGGTGCGATGTGGTAGTGTGTTTACCCGCGGTTATGGTATTGGGGTTCATTGTTGAGACTTGTGTTGTGGGTGTTGACTCACCAGGAATTTATGGGCGCCTAACGAGTGAGTTCGGCCAGCTCACTCGGTAGAAGACCTATAAAATTCTGTGAGAGGTGGATACATCAGTCGTGTGGAGACCAGCATATAGGGTCCAAGGTTATGGGTTTGACTATCGAGACTCTGGTGCCTAGTTGATGAGACCATAGATGAGTTTGGTTGGCAGTTCGTTGAGGATTGGTGAGGTGGTTACTCCCGTGTGATAATCAGTTTGGGACTCTAGTGAGTCCGATTCTTGGGTTGGTCGTGGTATGTGTGCGGGTTGTCATGAGAGGGTCATAGGTCTAGTTGAGGACTAGAGACCCCGATCTGACTGAGAATCAGTCTGCGTAACCGTGGATGGGTGGACTGTTGCGGTTGGGCACATAAGGGAGTTGCATTCGGTTGGTTAGAGGATGTCCTAGAGGCCTGGCTGACGTGAGCCCATGTGCTAGGGGTAGGGCACACGTTTGTATGGTTATGCATGTAGACATCTTAGACATTGATATATCCATATGATTATGTGCAGTGTATTCTTGATGACTTATGATGCATGTGTTCCCTCACTGGGCATGTAGAGCTCACCCCCTTGCCTCACAGGTACTTCATCGAGGGAGGGTTGGCGGGACCCTCATTTGGACGTTGAGCGTAGAGTTGCAGTTTTGCACTTTGTCAGGGTCCCATCTTGTAATTGAGGACCTTCTGATGTATTTGAATTATGTCTACTTTTCATTGAGTTGGATAAATGTAATAATGAAGTGGTGCTATAATTAGTAATTATGACCGATGCTCACGGTTTTTGGTTTATTAGTGGATTGCTAGGGTTAGTGTGGGTTGTGGGAGCAGCGTCTCCTATTTAAAAAAAAAAAAGGTATGTCTGAAATTGTATTGGATTGGTTTTAGGAGTTCATATCAGTTTTAACGTGCCCGTCGCGGGACGGGTCATTACAATTATCTTCGAACATATCTCTATACAAGAGATTGGCTGATTAAATTTAATTGGAAATTTATTTTTACTTTCGTTAAGCAAACTCTATTACGACTAATGTCATAAATATCGACGATATTTTTAAATTTACTATGTTTTTTATCGATAAAATACCAATCAGCACTAATATCTCGAGATTTATTGGCACTACAGTAAATTCCTGATAAATTCTTGATAAAATCACAATAAATGGTAATATTGCGATAAATTTCTGATAAATTACCGTTAAATTCCTTATTAATATTTTATTTTACTAATTTTTTTTTAATATGATATTTTTTACAACATTTTTCCGTTAATTTCTCAATAAGAAACCACAAATTTGAAAATATTACAATATTACCAAACGTCGTTAATATCCCGAGAACGATATTTGTGACAATAATTACGACTCAATTGAATTACAAGTTCTCATGGTTCAATTTCAAATTGTGGAACTTGTGATTGTCAATGGAATTATTATCCACACTAAATTAAAGAACACATGATGGGCGTTTCAATTATAAGAAATAAACTTTATTAGACAATTTTAGTCATTTAATTCAACAATAATCGATTGAGCAGGTAAATAATATCTCATTCTCGTCATACATAAATATGTCAGATGAGGTCCATATTTTGAATTTGCCACATTCTTAACTATTTAATTGATTTTGTGAAGCAACAGGCTTCTAATACTGGACAAAAATAGAAACACACGTGCTGAGCCATGACACGTTAAAAATATCTAGTCTCGGCCATGCACAAAGAATAAGATCTCAAATAATACTAAAGATTTGATACTTTAAAATGATCTCAACTTCAGAGGGACATGGATGAATTTGATTGTAGGGTTTTTGACTTTTATTGCTTTTGTTGTAAAGGGAGATAAATTTGACTTTTATTGTAAAGAAAAAGAAATTTTATATTGTTTTCGAGTTTAACCCGAATTACTCATTTTTTATTCTGTAAATAATCTAATTAATAATTTAATTTTTAAAATCTAATTTATATAAGGTATTTTTAGCGGAAAATACTTCAAAAGTTGTGAATTTGAGTCAGTACACCTTCATAAGCTGATCAGAATTTTTTGAACTAAATTGCCTCTATTTTATAGAGGAGTGAATGAATGACAGCTTCAAATGCCCGCGCTAGTTTTATAAGGCCCACCTACCCTCCACTCCACACAAAAAATAACAATAATAATAATAATAACCAAAATCTTTCTTTTTATGATATTTTAGCAATATCCCAATCAAATATTAACCATAATATTTTTATTAAAAAACTAAGGCCTCAATTTTTTCTCTTTGTTTTTCAAATACCACAACCCATCTCTCCATTTGTCAACTTAATCAAGTCCTCGCACCCTTAACTTATTGGTCCCTAGTTTAATATTTAGAATTTATTACTGAGTTTTGATGTGGATTTTAAGACATTAATTCAATGATAAGTATCACTTGTGTATGCACCTCATCAAATCCATCATCATTTTCTTTTTAGGACAATAATTGATTGATTAATTGAATTAATTGGAATGGATTATATTTGTAATGCTCATATTTGAACAATTGTCACTATATCATTAAGGAGGTGGACCCTATATAGCTCCACTGATTTGATATATTGGCCACAAAGAACAGTAAATTCTTTGTTAGATTGCAAATAAAATTCATATTATTAGTCTTAACTTGGAAAAGAAAAGGCATAATCGGTGATTAGATTGGTTGTTACTTGCCAACAGAGCATGATTGGCTGTCGTTGTGTAATTTGAGCAGTGATTAGACCATTGTAGGTATAAATTAAATCATGTTAGGTTTAATTATTATTCTTCCTGCATCACATTAAGCATCCTCTAATATTCATTATGCAAATTATCATGATGGGATTAATCTCAAGTCTTATAATTCCTTCTCCCTAATATGTCTCAAATTTGTTTTATTTTTTTAAGACCAAAGTATTTTGGTCGCTGAGAGTACCTTACTAATCCTTATAACATGTGCAAACATCCCTATCCACATACACCGGTTACAACCGTGACCCTTATGTGTTCTTCATTTATAAGATTTGAAAAAGAAATTACGAATGACTAATCCTTAGACTATCTTCCATAAATACATAAATATTTATTAATTGTTTGAAACTTTGGATTATATTACATGCAATCCTTCACTAAATTTGGATATAAATTATAAGCATTCTTTTTCTTTTCTAATTTCTGTAAATATTAATGAAATCTCTGGACTAAACATCAGAGGACAATGGAGTACAGTCAAAAATCAAAATTATACTTTAAAATTTTAAATGGTTGAGAAAAGTTTCCACATACTATTTAGAGACTAGAGTGTTGGGATTTGGCTTCTAACTCAAAAGATTAGTCTATAGGTAGAGTAATCCAGTTTTGTGAGTCTTTAAATCTCTTCATTTACAATCAATGTGGAACTCGTTCTTTGCACCAACAATAGAGGTTGGTGAAAGGTGCAGCATTTGAGTATCTATATTTTACTAATAATGGTTTCTGTATGGACGACTTCAAAGAAAGCAAATAAAAAAAGCACAAAAAGGGTAACACATTGATCTATTTTATTACAACTCATTCAAATTAATATTTATAAAACCTTTTTTAAAGGTAAACAATACATACTTATTAAAGTGACAAAGAGAATAATATTTATTTTATGAAACCTTGTCTGCATGTTGCTAATTTTTTAAGTCTCCAACCATCTATACAAATAGTTTCTCCTTCCAAATTATGGATGTAACTAATCCCCCAGAGATTTGATACTTGGACTAAATCTATATTATCCATATGAGTATAACTCAATTGGTTGCCTCCCGTTTCAGGAAGTAGGAGGTTGTGGGCTCGAGCCCCCATGGTCTAACCTTAGTGTCAGGGCCAGCCCTGGCTATAGGCGAAATAGGCCGCCGCCTAGGTCCCCTAAAGAAATAGGGTCCCCAAGTCCATATGCTCCTTTATTATATGTTAATAGTTTATAATGCATATAAAAGAACAAAAACGTTGTTGTTTAATAGGTTATGATGCTCCCCTTCCAAATTGGAGACCTGAATTCAAATCTCGGCTATGTGTATAATAATTATAATTATTTTTACCGACTTTAATAATAATGATGAAAATAACAATAATTGGATTTCTTAAAAAATTAAAATAATAATAGTAAAAAACATAATAATAATTATTATAACGCTCATTTTTATTGAGTTTTAAAATATATGTATCATCTAAGTAGAGCGGCATTCAAATCCCGGCTAATCTCATTTATAAATTTTAAGTTACTACCACTTGAAATCATTTGACTATTTTTAATTATTTCAAATTTAAAACACTCAAAATTGGAAATTTATATATTGATAATTTTTCTACTCAATTTAAAACGTGGGTTTCTTAAAAAATTTAAATAATGATAATAACAATCATAATAATTATTATTATAATCCTTATTTTATTGAGTTTAATAATAATAATAACAATAATTTTAATTAATAAAAATCTTTTAAAACATATGTATCATTTAAATAGAGCGAAAGAGAAACCTATATTGAATTGATAATTTTGAATTAAAAATAATTTAAAGTTTTTAAAATTTGAAGAGATGAAAAAACATAGCTTTATTCATTTGATCAATGTAGATTTTATTAGATATAATATACAAGTATAAATCATTAGAATTAAGATAATTTTAATTTTTAATTTTTTTAAAAATCCAGAAAAATTGAAAAAATAAAATAATAATATCTTCGTTTCAAATGAGAATTTGTATTAGTGTCGCAGTTGAATATGATAAAAGATGCAGTACCAAAAAAAGTAAAAGAAACAATTGATTGTTAAATTATATAAAAAGAATGAATTGTTATTTTCCAAATACATGAATTGCTTGTAAAATAATGTTGATTATACTAGTTACAATTAACTTTGGAAAAAGAAGTTTTTCAAAGTTAAAACTTATAAAATCTTATCTTCGATATAATGTCAAAAAAAAAAAAGATTAAATGGATTAGCTATATTATCTATTGAAAAATAAATGTTAAAAAAACTTGAATATAGTAATTTTATATCTCAATTTCATAGAAGAATAAATTTTAAATAATATTTTGTTATAAATTTGAATATGATATTTTATTTGGATGTTTCACACTTTGTAAAAGATAAAATGTATGATTTTATTTTTTATGAGTATATAAAAGGCCCATATTAAGAATTCGCCTATGGCCCCTGAAATGTCAAGACCGACCCTGCTTTGTGTGCCCTAGAGGTAGTGGGCTCACTTGTGGGGGTTTTACGCGCGGTATCCCGCGGTTTCCCACATGCAAATTCAAAAAAAAAAAAAAAAAAAAAATCTATATTCAAGTTTTAATATACTAAAGAAATAAACACACTTAGGTTGTTTGTTGATTTTCTGAAGAAATCAGAAAATCAATTTTATAGAAAAATTACTTTTGGATGAAATCTATATGATTTGACAAATGTTATAAAATTTGGCAATTTATGGGCTCGTACCAATCCAAAATCTCTATTGTTTGCATTAGCACTTTTATTTTTGTAAGAAATGAATGAAGTGTTGTCTCATCAAGTATAGAAAAACATATTTTTCTTAATAAATTTTCTAATCTCTCTCTTTCAAACATAGAGAAACTCTTTTTTCACAATAAATATTCACACTCCATTGAAATGTTATTTAATTGTTAAAATAAATGAAGCGTGAATATTTATTGTGTTTAATTGGCCGTCAGGAAGTAGATGTCTAGTATTCAATTTACGTTCAACTCTAAATGGTCACTTTTCAATGAATTTATCCGATGTATAAATTAAGAGGTCTATTTATGTCGATTAGTCGGATGAAATTCCTGAAAAACTTAGTTGAACAAAGTTAGACTATAATTAATTTAAAGAGGCACTTACAGGAAAAGCCAATAGTCATTTATGTAGGAATAAATGAAGGCGAAAGTAAAGGTGCAAGCAATATTTTGATACAGTGCATTTTAAGAAATTGAAGACTAGGTAGATCCCATTTTCACATTATAATAGATTATTCTTTAAATAAAATAATTTCTCAAAAGAATACTTCAATTCAAAGAGCTTGGGGCTAAAAGTTTGGTAAAATAATAGACCTAAGACGATAAGGTATAGATCCAAGCCCAATTTTCATTAATTGGGTTAATAGATCTTGCCTTATGAGGCCCATAAAATGCTTGTGCAAGGAGCAACAACTTTCAATTCTTATCCTCTAAGAGGCAAGAGAGTAGCAACCTCATTTACAGAAGGCAAGCAGTGCTAGGTAAGGTGGCCCACAAGGAGGGATTTTTCTCAGTTTTAGTTCTTATTTTTCGAGCTTATATGTCATATGTCTCTTTAGGGCAGTTCACGAGTCGGGTTTGGACTTGTTTTTGTAAAAAAAAAAAAAAAAGCTCGAGTCCATTTATATTTACAAAAGTTCGAGTTTATTTGAAGTCCATCAATTTTTTAAAATAGAAGTTTGAACTCGCTGCTTGAAGCCTGTTTATTTTGCACTTGACACTGTTTTTTATTTGTTTTTTAATTCTTGTCTTGTAATATGAAATTTTAACTGTACAAATTGAAATATCTAACGTGTTTTAAAATTTCAGTCTAAAAATCGATTTTTATCCACTTGATTTTAATAGTCAAATTTGACAGATGCCTTTGAAAAGATGATGCCTATTGATGTTGACTATTAAAATCGAATGACTAGATCTTAGTTTTAAGATGAAATTTTAATAGATTGTTGTTTTTTAAGTATTCTTCAAATTTGTACGTTTATATATAAAAATAAACAGGTCTAAAAGTTTGGCGGACCTTAATGAGCTTTAAGTAAAACCCTAAAGTTCTTCTTGCCAAACAAAAATCTTGCTCAAATCCTTTCATTTTTGTCGAGTTGAAATCGGGTTCAGATAAATAAACACCCCTGTATCCCTTGGTGGGAAAGATTATTAATGATGTAACTTGATTTGAATGAGATAATGACATGTAGAGATGCACAATAAGGGTTTGACACCCAAGGTATGCTTCCGTCTACTTTTTTTTTTCTCAAGCCTTGTAAATGTATAAACAAGGGTCTTGGACTCCCCAATGCAATACAAGTTATTAAAAGTGTTTTCTTTCAAACTTTGTGGCTTGTTATCTTTTTGAATTCTTGTTGAAATTTTGTGAAATTTAAATTCTTAAGTTTAATTGAGTGTGTGAGGTTAAAAAAAAGGATTTTTTCATTCAATTTTCCTAAGTGAAAATTGTGTGTGTGCCTTTGTTTTTTAGAGAGAGAATCATCTTAATTCTTTAGAATTTGGGGATTTCTCAATTATTTGTGCCCATTTTCTTGAGTTTATTGCCATAGGTTTAGATCTTCCCTAAGTGTAAATCTCAAGCTTCCATTATTGTGATTGTAAAGTTTTAATCTTTGAACCAAGATTGACATAAGATTCTTCTTAAAATAACAAATATGATATGCAAATTTCCCTCCATTTTTGAGATTTTATTAAAATGTGGATGCGTTACACTCTTAGCCATGAACAAGCCTACTTACATCTCTTCAAAAGAGAAAATCTGTAAATATCAAAGAAAATATCTCTTAATTTACAAAGAAAATAATAACAAATATAAAAAGGCATCATTCATTAGCTTTGCTTAGATGATAGATCGAAACATTCATAGAAGTATGGTGAACTTCTATTTCCAATAGATGAGTTTTAATTCACTTTGTTGGATCTTAATGGACCTTTGAAGTACTGGACATTGATTAGCTTTATGGAGATGGGTATCATGGACCTTTGATGTGAACTCATGAGAGTTGGCTTAGCGGTCAAGGACCCGCCTAAGATACAGAAGGTTTTGGGTTCAAGTCACTTTCAATACAAACGGGTCACTCCCTGTAGTGTTATCCTATATATGTGGATTGATAGGTTTGTACATGCCTCAAAAATTAGTAAAGTGTTTAAAGAGGCCTAGACACCTCAGTCTTAAAAAAATGGACCTTTGACGTATTAAAGTTTAATAAGCTTTAGGAAGATGGGCTAAATGGGTTTTTAAAGATGGACCTCATTGAACTTTAAACATTAGGCTTTGTGAAAAAATTAAAGTAATGAGACTCATTAAACTTTTAAATAATAGGTCATAGTGGCTCTCAATATTGGCTTTAGTTGGCTTTTCTAAATAATGGGCCTTAAAAATCCTCTAAGGTAATGGGCCATAGTGGGCTTTTAACGCTATGCCTCATTAGATTTTAAATATTAGACCTTAGTGGACCTTATATATTCAGCCTTAATGATCAATCAAGCACTTAAATAATAAACCTTAGTGAACGTTTCAATTGTAGGCATAATGGGCTTCCAATCTTAGGCCTTTGTAGGCCTTTTCAATGAGCCTTTGAGCAATAGTTCCTATTAGGCCTTGAAGGTATTGGCCTTAGTGGGCCTTCAACAATAGTCTTCAACGGTTTTATCCATAGATCTTAATGGACCTTATAGATTGAGTCTCAATAGACTTGAAGATGATAGGCCATGATGGGCTTTTGGATATTAGGCTTTATAGGTTTAAGACAATTAAGACTTAGCGGGTTTTTGGATCTTGGGCTTTATATAGGCTTGGGACGATAAAATTTGCATTCGCGAAGTTCAATGGGCTTAGTTTGGAGAGTCTGATTCTTTTGAACTATTGCTTCATGTGCTTCATCTGCCATTGAGAAAGTGGGCCTTAGTGAGCTTTAGAGGGATGGCCGAAAGCAACATTATTGGGTAGGCCACGCTTTTCCATTAAGAGATGGCATCCATATTATCTTTCTAAAGTGGATCATCATCTTTTAATGCGACATAACTATTTTAGAAATTATTAGTTGACTTTCCACCTTTACCTTGTAATCAAGTTTGTATATGTCTTCCAGTAACCACAATGGATTATTTTTCCTTCTTTTCCACATTTCTCAAATAACATTAAAAGTGTTGGGAGAAAATAACATTCTCGATTACACAAACAGCAATATCCAAAAAACAGAAAAGAGAAATCAATAAAGAGAAATAAACCACAACATAAATATTTACGTGGTTCCATTTTATTACATCCACGGGTTCAATACCCATCCATTATCTTCAAAGGCGAAAAACAAAAGAGTCAGATCATATAAACTATCCTAATTAGAGTTTACATAAGACGTTATGTGAAAAATACAAAATTATCCTCTAATAAAAATTTCAACTTGTGATAGTGTGAGTTAGATCAACAATACATCTCGGATGATCAGACTAGAGCCTGATAAAAAAAAAACACTAAAATAGCACAAGTAACAATTATCCAAATCCATTAACAACTCATGCAGAGACATTGATAACAAGAAGAAACAGTGGAGGCACTAACCCGAGATCTTTGAAGTAGCTATGCTCGAGTGAAGTCAGTGTTGTAGTTCTTTTTGTTAGAATATATTTCAGTTTTTAATATAGTAGAATTATTATGTACTTAGTACTTCCAGTTTGGTTTAATCTCTAATTTAGAGATATATTTGATGTAAGATAGATTAGAATTAGAGTTTGATCGAGATAGCTCTAAGATTGGTCACAGGCTATAAATACATATAATAGCTTAGTTATTTAATACAATAATACATAATTTATTATTTCCTATACTTTTACATAGACGTATCTGAGTAAAGCATTCTGAGTTCATGAGGCGCAAGTTTAAATAACATTTCAATGTAAATGGAAGATGATACACTTCTCTTGAGATGGCAAAGCAAGTTATAAAAGTAGAGTACCTAATATTTTACATCCACCAGAGCATGGAGGAATTGTGAGATTCTACTCAGGTCCATTTTTTATCGTAAAATTGCAGTTTTGAAAGACATGTAACAAGGGGGTGGATGGGCCCAACGCCCAATAACAGGCCCAATAACAGGCCCAAAGTAACGAAGTGAGGGATCCAAAACAATCTTCAAGCTACACATTCTAAATAGTGTTCTAATAAAGCCCATCCATAATCATTAATTGGGTGGGTTTGACAGATCCATATATATTTGGTCTAATTGATTTCTTTTCAGGGGACAATAACAACAAATTATAATTAAGTGTATTAATGAACAAATAAAAAAAAAATGGATAAGTTTTCATAAAAATTAATTCCATTTATGATCTCTAATTTTTATTTTTATTTTGGATTAACGTATAGAAAACTCATACGTAGTCTTACTAAAAACTCCACAGATGAGTCCATTAACCCCTAAGGCACACCAAAATTAGGTCATTGGGGCTTCCCTTTAAAATTCATTTTAACTTTTTGAGGCCAACTCCATATTTAATTCATTTGATGTCTGTAGATTACTTGCTACAAATGTTAATGAGATATGTTCTTAATATATAATAAAAGTAGTTACACTAAAAAAAAAATTGTACTGCCATTTATCAACATACAAAAATTAACTTAACTAATAATATGTGATTGATATTAAAGTTAAAACAGTTGATCACCCAATTATAAAAGAAAAAAAAAATCATTACTAACCTTCAAATATCTAAAAAGGATGTTCATTTTATAAAAGAAGGTC
The DNA here is from genome assembly GCA_013350335.1 of Chimonanthus salicifolius. Lineage (NCBI taxonomy): Eukaryota > Viridiplantae > Streptophyta > Magnoliopsida > Laurales > Calycanthaceae > Chimonanthus > Chimonanthus salicifolius. The sequence continues at coordinate 8,534,672 of CM023533.1, read as the reverse complement.
TTGATTTCAATTCACGTTAAACACTTTTTTCGATTACTCTTCATAAATCCTTACTTGATGTGTGTGAGATTGAGAGATTTACATATGATCGAATAATCAAATTAAAATATTTTATTCAAATAGAGGTAAAACCGCTGAACATCCTAATCATAAAAAAAATTATCTAAAAAATAATTACATCAATGTGTATTACCAACTGCATAATACCACCCAATGAAAATTTTGTCAACATGAAAAAAATCTACTATATTAGTTTGTTTCTCTTTCAAATCCATATTCTTCAGCTTACACGTATGAGATTTGCATGGTGTTGATATGTGGAATTAAGGACACTTCATTTGCAGCATTATTTTAATACAAGTGGCGCTCTTTACTTTATTTACTGTACAAGTGTTGAAAAAAGCTGCTGAAATTCTGCCCCTCTTTTCCACGACAATAAAACCACTCTTTTCAGCGATCTCACCCTTCTCTCCACGCCTCTTTCCCTCTGCAACAGAAAAAGACCGACGGAATGCTCTCTCCGACCTCATTCTCCCTCTGTTGTACTCTGTTCCTCTCTGTTCCTCTCTATTTCTTCTTCTCCTCCACTACCAATGCCCCCCTCTTTGCAATTCTCTCCATTTATAGCTCCAATTCCACCATCAGCGGCGCGAGCAGGAGAAGCACAGCTGTAATTCTCCTTCCCCATAGCACTAGCAGCGGCAGCAGCAACAGAAACAGCAGTACCAGTACCAGAAGCGGCGGAAAAAACAGTACAGCAGCGACCCTTCTTTCCAGAGCCGACAAGAAGAGTAAAGGTCCCACCTTTAACGTTTCTGCCCCACCGGAAGAGGCTGACGATCGCGCCCTTTTCCGTCTCGCTTCCCTTACGAGGCCGAACGCGACTGGAGGCCCAAAAAAAATTGCCTTCTTGTTCTTGACAACGGGTCCTCTCCCATTTGCTTCCCTTTGGGATCTCTTCTTCAGGAGCTTCAAATCCCAGAACGAGAGCCAACAACTGTTCAACATCTATATCCATGCCGACCCATCTCGTAAATACGTCCCTTCCTTCTCCGGCGTCTTCGCTAACCGCACAATCCCCTCCAAGACCACCCGTCGCTCTGACGCGACGCTCATCGCCGCCGCGCGTAGACTCCTAGCCAACGCCCTTCTCGACGACCCTTCCAATGCCATGTTCGCACTTGTTTCTCCTTCCTGCATCCCGCTGCACTCGTTTTCTTTTGTTTACAGAACGCTCACCAACTATTCGACGAAAAGCTTCATAGAGATACTCAACCACGAGCCAACTCTCTGGTCGCGATACAGCGCGCGCGGGGAGGATACCATGCTGCCGGAAGTGCCGTTTGAGAGCTTCCGGGTGGGATCGCAGTTCTTCGTGTTGGCTCGCCGGCACGCGCGACTGGTGGTGCGAGACACCCGTCTGTGGAAGAAATTCAGGCTTCCGTGTCAGACGGCTACCACGTGCTACCCTGAGGAGCACTACTTTCCCACGTTGCTCAGCATGAAGGTACGGGTGGCCTGGTTGACTCATCCAACTCGAATTTGGAACTCATTTATTTTTAAATCAAATTTCAATCGTATTAACTCATTCCCCTTTATCTTAAATACGATTTGGTCAGGAGATTTGATTCTAATAACGTTTATTATATCCATAATTCACCAACATATCCACCATTACTGGTTAATTGAATTCTAAAATTTTAAAATATAAAATATGTTTCAGTAAAAAATTGGATATACACGAGCTCAGTGCTACCTCAAATCATTTCTTTAACAAATATGTCCTCACGTGAGGAGACTTAAGAGGCTAATAATATGTAGGATTGGATTTGACTAACGTTTTCTCCTTGGGGTTTTCAACTTGTTTAGCTACATCAAGTTTATTTTTTTAAATGTTTTAAAATTTATTAGAAAAATAGTGGTTGAAGATTGACTTGTAGACATGGTGTGCTATGATAAGTACACTAAATTTTATTTTAAAATTAACTTTATAGTTATTTCATCTTTTAGAATAATTTGTGGTTTTAAGGTTGGCCATCCTCACACACGTTAAATTTTTCAAAGAGACACGAATTTTTGTAGATTTTTCACTTGTAAAAGTATTTTCAAAAAAAAAAGAATAAAAGAAATAATCTTATTTAGATAAAATGAAAGTGCTATGATAAAATGAAAGTCATTCGGTAGGTGAGAAGATTTTTTATATTTTTTATTTTAAATGCTTTCGGTATGAAGTGGAAAATTTGTAAAAAACTGGCACTTTGCCCATTTTAGGATGGCCGTTTTAATCGTTAAAATTTAAATGAGTAGAAATTGAATTTTGAGTTCAAATTTAATCTGTTTATTGTTAAATTTTGTGTAAATGACTCAGTTTCAAAGTCGATGAGAATTGAATTGGAATTGTCTGAGTTGATAAGAATCGGCTTGAGTCGCATGGTTATTGGCCGCATCAGCTCATTATGTCTATCAACAAATTTGAGAAGCCTGACGAACTGTGAACAGAACAGGCCTAAGGACTAAATTTATTTTAGACCCTTGATTTAAATTTAATTATTTATTAAATACCTTTGAGTTAATTAAGTTAATTCAACATCAATATCAATTACAGGAGCCGGGCAAGTGTATACCTGCCACACTCACACATGTGGACTGGACGGGGAGTATGGGTGGGCACCCTCGCACGTACGGGCCCGACGAAGTTGGACCCGACCTGATCCGCCAGCTGCGCAGCACGAGGCCCAGGTATGGAGATGATGGATATGGGAATAAGAGCCGGACCGACGACTATCCGTTTCTGTTTGCTCGGAAGTTCTCGCCTGCGTGCCTTGAGCCGTTGAAGAAGATCGGCAGTGACGTCATCTTTCGCGACTGAGGGCCCGAAACACGTGAAAATGTGGAAACGCCGCCTCTTTTTCGTCCGTTTTTCTTTATTTTCTATCGTTTTCCAAGGAAAAGTGGTGCTGAGAAATTGTAATTAGTTACAGATGAAGATAAGGAAAGGTGAAAAGAGAAACCGGGAAAACCGGTTGATTATAACAGTTTGCGGGTTGCGTACTTTATTTCTCTCTCTTCTCTCCCACTCGATTTTTCGAAGTTATATATATCCTTCTGGGGTGGGTCCCACTCAAATGGCTGGTGATTATCACTAAAGAACTTTAGCAATGAATTTCGAGTGGAATGACACTAGCTACGATTGTTGCATTTTGGTGGTGGGGCTGGGATTGTGTCAGTCATGTCACGAGAATCATGGTTCTAATATTTGACCCCAATTTATGAAAAGCTGAAATTTGAGGGATCTGATCGGATTTTAATCTAACTTATGTCAAAAGAAATATAACTCAATCTAATCTGAATCATTCAATTTGACTCGAATGTTAAATTTGATTGCTAGTTCAATTCAACTCAAGTGTTATATTAAATAGGTCAGATCAAATCAAAATTTAACTCAAGTGTTATATTAAATGTGATTATTGGTTCAATTCAACTTAAGTGTTATATTAAATGAGTCAAATCAAGTTAAATAAAAATTCAACTCAAGTTTTATATTAAATGGGTCAGATCCAGTCAAATTGAACCGAATGAGATCAATTTTAAAAACAAAATTAATCTAATTCAATTCAAATTTAATTCAGATTTTTTTCAACTTAGGCTTTAATTTAAAAATATAAAATTCAATCTAATTAAAATTTTCAGGTTACACTTTTATTTTGCATTTAGAAAGGGACGTGACGTGGGTCCAGTCACGATACAATCCTGTGGCGGGAGGAACTTACGTACTATAAAGTTTGGATAAAATCAGACTGTGGAAGGAATTTGGTGGTCTTGGGTTTGGATGCAGTGGGCCTATGGTAAGTATGTTCACAAATGGATTAATATGTACAGCGATACGTTATGGACTTGGAAGTACATATTCGAAATAGTCGGCCGATTTCAATTTTTTTTTTTTTTAAATATCAGTTGTGGGTTCGGGCCGATATTTTGACCGATATTTGTCAATATCGAATGAATATCGGCTTATACTTATATTTAAAAAAAAAACACTTTTTAATTTTTTTTAAAAAAAAGAGCCACCAAGATTTCTCAAAAAAAAAATTGAAAAGAGAAAAATCTCGCCTGAGATCTTGACCGAATTTTCGACCCCTGATTTGAAATTTAAAGACAAACAATTACTTAACTGAATTTAACTAAAATCTAAATCCTAAATCCAAAACTAACATTAATGTTATTGAGCTCTTGGAGGAGATCTCTACCATCCACCTAATATCTGGAGTGTGCATATAGGTGTAGCTCAACTAGTTAAACTTCCGTCTCAGGAAGCAGGAGGTGCTAGGTTCGAGTCCCATGGCTTAACTTGGTATACCTTAAAGGCAGTGGGTATCATCTGTCCGAGGTTTTACGTTGGATTTCCTATACGTAAATTTAAAAAAAAAAATATGGAGTATCATTAATTGATTGATTATGATACTCCACCTAAATGTTGTAATATTCCTTCGATTTGTTTGACTTCACCATTGCTGATTCATCAAACCAAACATCTTCGGTGACAATAACCCTCACTTTTATCAGGACCAGGACACCACAACCTCTAGTCTTCAACACATTTCTCATAACTAAGAAAGATACATTTATTTGTTATAGGTTCTAACTTGTAGTATTCACATGACAACGAAAAAAAAAAAAACAAGTAAGAATAATCTAAAGGATTGAAGCTGACTCTATGTCGTTTGTGGAAAACATATTACTCACAAAAGTTTAACTTGTGGAATTTAACACCTTTCAACATATTCCTTTTGTGTAATTCTAATAATCCTAATATGCTATAAAAGTGTCTGAATTATTGACAAATAATTTTGTTGAACCAATTGAGGTGATCATGAATGAACGTATATTTCTTTAAATGAAGAGTGTATAATTTGTTTCCAATAAAACTAATTGACATTGTAAATGTGACGCCCAGTCCCACATCGCTCAGGAAGACAATGTGGAAAGGGTTTATTTGAGAGGAGAACTCCCTCTCACATGAGGTCATTTGGGCCTGATCAGATGTGCCAAGGTCCAGAACAAATTCGTGAGATCCAAAGCGAATAATATCGTAGGAGAGTCGGGTCATTACAGTAAAATTTCAATTTGTAAATTAGTGACACAATTTCCTTTTAATTCCATTTTTCTTCCTCTCTTCTAATATTCAGAAGGATCCAAGAGGGTCAAATAATGTGACTCTTACGAATCCCTTGACACAATGTCCAAAGATGTTAAACTACATACCAGGAAGGAACCTCGCAAGAAATACAAGTAGCATAGAAATACATTCAGGATTCTTTCGAATTAATTCTCCAGTTAAAGTGCTAGTTGTGGATATTATTTTAGTTTTATTAGCAAATGTATACAGCTCCTACCATATTATTTACAAAATATATATACGTGGTATATATAACAATAGAAAGATCTTCTCTTTTTTAACTATCCGGCTCCACATTGGAGACCGGCTACTTCACTGGACCTGCGTGACCCATACCTCTGCAAGTCCACAGATGATTTACGCCACGGGATATCGAACTTGCATCGTCAGGTTCCTAAGCCCCACGGCCAGGGGTAAAAAATTCGGTATCGGCCGATATTTGTACCCTGCTCACGGCTACGAGTGCGATACACCCATATGAGGTTATAACAATAGAAAGATCAAACCCTCTAAATGTGACTCGTTTAAGATTTCTCACAATATCAAGATAATTTGATATATAAATCGGCTTTCGATCATCTCTAATTCAAAAGATTTGACTTAAATAAATAGTTTTAATGCATGTCCCTCATCCAACTTTTATTCATTCAAATTTCAAACGTAATACAGGCATACCTACTTACCCAAAAGTTTTGGGTGAAAAAAGGTTTTTTTATTATTTTATTTTAATGGATGCCCATAAGTACAGGGCCGACCCTGGCTATAGGTGAAGTAGGCGGTTGCCTAGGGCCCCTAAGTCCATAAGCTCCTTTATTATATGTTAAATAGTTAATAATGTGTAATTAAAGCACAAATTCATTTTTGTCCAGTCGGTTAGAATGGTCCTTTTATAAATACAGGACCTGGGTTTAAATCCAGGCTGCGTATAATAATAATAATTTTTTTTATTTTTATCGAGTTATTTAATAATAATAATGAAAAATAACAATAATTTGAATTAATACTACTTGAAATTATTTGACTATTTTTTACTATTTCGAATTTAGAACACTCAAAATTGAAAATTTATATATTGATAACTTTTCTACTCAATTTAAAACCTAGGTTTCTTAAAAAATTAAAATAATGATAGTAACAATCATAATAATTCTTATTATAATCCTCACTTTATTGAGTTTAATAATAATAATAATAATTTTAATTAATAAAGAATCTTTTAAAATATATCTATCATCTAAATAAAGAGAAAGAGAAATCAATATTGAGTTGATACTTTTGAATTAAAAATAATTTAAAGCTTTTAAAATTTGAAGAGATAAAAAAACATAGCTTTATTCATTTGATCAATATAGATTTTGTTAAAAGTAATATACAAGTATAAATCATTATAATTAAGATATTTTTAATTTTTAATTTTTTTAAAAATATAGAAAAATTGAAATATTAAAATAATAATAATATCTTCGTTTTAAATGAGAATTTGCATTAGTGTCACACTCGAATATGATAAAAGATGCAGTATCAAAAGAATGAATTGCCAAATTATATAAAAAGAATAAATTAATGTTTTCCAAATGCATAAATTGCTTATAGAATAATGTTGATTATACCAGTTACATATGTAAAAATAAGTTTTTCAAAGTTAAGACTGATAAAATCTTATCTTCATTCTATAATCTCATAAGAAAGATTGAATGGATTAGCTATCTTATCTATTGAAAAATAAATGTTAAAAAAACTTGAATATAGTAATTTAATTAGTAATTTTGCATCTCAAATAAGAATAAATTTTAAATAATACTTTGTTATAAATTTGATTATGATATTTTAGTTAGTTTCACACATTGTAAAAAAAAATTGTATGATTTTATTTTTTGTGAGTATATAAAGGCCCCATCTTAAAAACTCGCCTAGGGCTCCTGAAATCTCAGGGCCGTCCCTGCATAAGTATCTTAGAAATATAGAAAATTATAATGAAAATGGATAAGAATGGTACAAATCAACGATCTATTTCTCAATCTTTGCATTCTTTTAGGACATTGGATGAAGTCAAATTCATTTATCATCAATTTTAAATTTAAATGAGATTACAACATGTGAAGATATTTAAGAAGAGAAGAAAAACATTACAAGTTTCTATGGACATAATAATGGCCTCTAAGAAATTTCTAGTAGAATTGGACTTTTTTTAGCATTAGAATTGGACTTCACCAAGAATCAACTTTTAAGTCTATATTTGTGTTGAGCACTGAAAATTACCATTTTACCCATTAATTTTGGATTAGTTAGCCTTTGATTTGTGAATATTAGATGCGTTTAATGGAGTTTTCAAGTTTTGCAGTGTATTTGTGAGAATACAAGAAAAATGAATTAAAATGCAGAAAAGTGGGCCATAGTCCTATTTTTGGAATGTTTATAATTTTTACCACCTAATTTGATTTGGAATTATTGTAAATTATTATAATTCAAATCCGGATATGAGAGTTTGAATTATAATAATATTTTTTAGACTGTGTTAAATTGTAAAGGTGGTAGAAATTTATAAACACACAAATGGACCCACTGTTCGAGTCTGAAGCCTATATGTAACGACCCGACCAAATTTTTCGAGATTTTAGGGTCTCAGTAGCAGTGGGGATGGGGTGGATCCTGAGATAGATCTTGTCTCGCCCGATCCCGAGCTCAGAAGCTCGAAGGGCGTTTTAGTAATTTAAATTATTTAATACTTTGTCATACCAAAATAATTGAAAATCACACACTTTTCCTCACCCAAGGTTTAACATCTAATTTCCCTTCGGATTTTGAAACGTTGTTTTTGAAAAATCTAATTTTATGTTTAAAAAAAAAAAAAACCCTAAACCCTAAACCCTCCCCTTATAAACTCCCCTTTCTCACCACGCACTGTAGCACGCAGCTACAGTGCCGCGGCACCCTTGCCGCTGCTGCTTCTTCTCTCGGTCTCCTTTTTCTCTCTACCAGATTTCCCTCCCTCTTGTCCTCCTGCCCCTCTTTTCTCCCTTCGCTCCGACGACCGGCATCTCGGAGTCGCGGTCACCGCCCAACCGAACCAGGTATCGTCTTCCCCTCCTCTCCCACCTTTCCTTTCTCGTCGGTTTTTCCTCTTCTCCGATTTTACCTCGGTTTTCCTTGTTTTTCTTTTCCTTTCTCTCTGATTTCCTCAGATTTTAGTCCGCTTCTCTGTAGATTTCTCCCCTCCTGTTTTTCCCCTTTTCTTCTTCTTCCCCTCTTCCCTCCATTTTTCCCCCTTTCTTCGTCCCCCTTCGGCTGGACAGCCGAGTCAACTCAGTTGGGCAGCCTAGTCGACTCAGCTAAGTCCGGGTATGGGTCGCCTTGAGTCTTTCTTGGCCCATCTCGGCCCAGCCTAGTTTTGGGCTCGGCCCAGTTTCAGGCCCGACCCTGCTTTAGGCCCGGCCCCTTTTAGGCCCATTTTCAGTTTGAGCTTAGTTTGGCTTGTTTTAACCCCTTTACTCATTCTTGTATTCTTGTTTCGGTAGATCGAGCCCCCTTCAAGCCAACGAACCCGCCTTCTCACGATTGATTTTCAAACGCACCCCGGTGAGGGAACTATCACACTTTTAGCATACGCATTTCTGCATTTATTTACGTTCGAACCATGTGGATGCAGAATACACAGAATGGAACCCCTTATGTCTAGTTTTACCACTCGGCAAGGGAACCGTTCAGATAAGTATGTGGTGAGGGGACCACTCTGGGTATTCGTGTCCGATAATGATGTGAGAATGATAAATGGACTTGATGTTGTATTATTCATGCGTGATTAAGTAATTGGATGTGATTGACTGATAACATGATGAAATGTCAACATGCTAGTATGTGGTAGATCGTAATGCACATGATTGATTGTGATCTGATGTTACCTTATTGAGAACATGTCTATTGTTAACTGTACTTGCACATGTCTATGGCTAATTGTACATGCAAGTGTTGGATGCGTAGAATGTCGGAGGGATTTGGGCGTTAAGCAACACTAGGGTTATATGGGGCTATACGGCGAACGCGTGATGGGATGCGTACCGCCTTGTGATTAGATGTGGGTAGTCGTGCCCCTAGCTCGAATAAAATGGCCGGTCTGTCTTGTGTTCCCCAGATACACCTTTGAGGGAGGTGTAACCTGACTTGGGGAACAAGGTGCTTGGAAGTCCCCAATAGGGATCCTTTGGGAAGTAGTCATGTCGATCCTAGATAGGTCATCAAGCTGAATGTTGGTTCACCCAAGGTAACCTTAGAAGCCCTTGTGGTTCCGATACCCGAATGTGTGACGGATGAGATGATCCCTGGATGACTGAGTAGACTGAGGGGGTGCTCGCCTAGGTCGAGGGACGGAGCGGTGAGGGACAGCTCCAGCTGGTATAGTTTGTGATCCATGGATGACGAAGTAGGCTGAGGAGGTGCTCGCCTAGGTCGAGGGACGGAGCAGTAAGGGACAGCTCCCGCTGGTATAGTTTATGATCCCTGGATGACTGAGTAGGATGAGGAGGTGCTCGCCTAGGTCGAGGGACAGAGCGGTGAGGGACAGCTCCCACTGGCATAGTTTGTGATCCCTGAATGACCGAGTAGGCTGAGCGGGTGCTCTCCTAGGTCGAGGAACGGAACGATGAGGGACAGCTCCCGCTGGCATAGTTTGTGATCCCTGGATGACCGAGTAGGCTAAGGAGGTGCTCGCCTAGGTCGAGGGACAAAGCGGTGAGGGGCAGCTCCCGCTGGTATAGTTTATGATCCTATGTGACCGAGTAGGCTGAAGAGGTGCTCGCCTAGGTCGAGGGACTGAGCGGTGAGGTACAGCTCCCGGTGGTATAGTTTGTGATCCCTAGATGACTGAATAGGCTGAGGCTGTGCTCGCCTGTTCATTGGTTAAGGGATGATGTGGTGGAGGATAGCTCTCACTAGTGCGGTTGAGGTTTGCCTAGGTAGGGTGGTTGTGGGCCATATTGAGTACCTATCGGATGGCCTGTACGGTGGGTCGAGTGCGTGTTGTGTGGAACCATGTACGTGGACTTTTGTTATTTCTTAGTGGTAGATATGCAGTGTGTGATATATGTTTTGTGACTACATGCATGTGTTCCCTTACTGAGTATGCAGTACTCACCCCTTACCTTTCAGGTGGCTCGATGGATGTGGGACCCAGCGGGTCCCAAGATCAGGCTTAGGCGATGATGATTTCGGATTACTTAATTACCTTCCTTCTTATTATTTAGAAAGAACCATGTGTGTTTATTTTGGATATTGTTTATCGTTGTGGATGACTGTACTAGCCACCTATTGCACTACTGTGTTAATTGAACTTGTAGTATCTCCTCTTTCCCTTATGGTTGTTGATGTTTAGTCAAAAAAAAAAAATGGTGCCGGCTGTTTGGAATGTGTGATATTTCGGTTCTGTATCGGTAGTAACATGCCCGTTTTGGAATGGGGTGTTACACTATATGCCAAAGTCCACTAGTATTCCGGGCCAAATAAAAGTCCAACTATGAGATCCAAGTCCAAAAGACCAAGTGGGACCAGTGAATTTTGTTTGAAGAAGAGATAAGGTAGAAGAAATTGGTTTTGCTGATCGAGATGACCGGAAGAGATAAGAGAGAGGAAGGCCGAGCAATCCAGCTTACTATCCAGTTTTTGAAACTCAGCTAGAAGAAGATAGAGAGGATAAGGATAAAGAAATATTTGAATCGAATGAGAGATAAGAAAGGAAGATAAAAGAGAGGGATAAGGAGGAACAGAGATAAGGAGATGAAGGAGTTAGCCGATCTCAACACAGAGAAATTTTGAATTTGAATGGGTCCCTTATCTCGGTTAAATTTGAAGGGTCCTTTATCTCATCTCTTCTCACTCCTATAAATTGATGGCTTTGGGTCCATTGAAGGGTGAACCGGGCAAGGCATTGAAGGCTGAAGTTGGACGACTAAAGACAGAGAGGAAAAAAATAATTAATTTCTTGTAAGTTATTTTATTTTATTTTTATATAATGTCCAAAGGATTGTATTTCATTATATTCTAATTTTTAAATAAAATTCATGGCAGTTTATTTAGATTTATGGTGTTCCTAGTTATTAAATATTTAATAGTGATGGTTTGTTATTTTATTTTAATTCTTTTTATGAACATTATGAAAGAAATTATTTTTAGAATTTTTTTGAGGAAAGTAGAACTCCTGTTAGGATCAGTGGGACTTAACCGTTTTTCCAGTCTAAGGTTCTTATCAAGAACAATTTGTTTTAGATTTGGGAAATACAAGTTTAAACCCCGCTCAAGCCTAAGGCTTGAATTGAAAAATTCTGATTTAATGGACGACTTAAATATTCTAATTAGAATTTTAATAGGTAATAAACTTGAATTATATTTTATAATTCTAGAATATTTCATAGTCTAGGGCATGATTTTATTTTTTAAATAGGATAACATGCCGCCTTCGATATTTGTCCCAATTCCATTGTAAAATATGTAAACAATTTATTATTATGGATTTATTTTATTCTTTCTTAAAAATCCTGAAAACGATTTAACTAGGTTAGAAATATTTTATTTGTTTCTTAAATTTATATTTTAAATTAAATTTAGGTCATTTAAATTTATTCCACTATTTTAATCAAAATTTATGTTAACCACTAAAGCTAAATAATTAATTAATTATTGTGCTAAATTAAAATTATAACTCCATGTTTTAGAAAATTATTTTATTAAATCACATTATTTTAATAGTGTCATTTTTTTATTTCGTACATATATTTTGTTGATTTCCCTTGGGTACGACCTCGCGCTCATACTCTATACTATTAACTGGTTCGTGCGCTTACGAGTTAAATTAAAATCACAACAATTTGTTTATCTTAATAATGGTTAATTTAATATTAATTAGTCAAAATATAATATCATAGTGTATTCTTTTGCAAATGATATGTTACTAATCGGTGAAATAAAAAAATAATTAAAAGAAAATTTAAAATTTAGGAGGCTAGCTTTAGAGAAAAATTGTTGGAAATTAAAAAAAAAAAAAAAACAGAATAAATGGAATAAACTCTAGTAGCTTGGAGTTTATAGAAAAGGAATTACTTTAAATAAAGAATGATTTAGTAATATGGTGTTAAAAGTCCATGTGTTTAAGAATAATTATCAAAACCAAATAGAGAAATAGATCTGGATCGTGAGGTAGATTAAGTGTAGGCAAAAGTTCAACTGATTGCTTCCCGTCTTAGAAAGTGGAAGGTTGTGGATTCGAGCCTCCATGGCCTAACCTTCGTGTGCCCTAGGGATAATGGGCTCACTAGTGGGATTTTTACACGGATATCCCACGGTTTTCATCATGTAAATAAAAAAAAGTAATAAAGTACTGTACTATAAAGAAGGCGTGGATTGCAAAGAATTAGATGAGTTGGAGGATTATCTTGCATGAAAAAATTAAGTGGAAGATTGGAAAGGATATTGGAATATTTTGGGAGTATTATCAAGTATTTTTAGAAGAATAAATAATACAAGTGTCCTTTGCTAGGCTTTTCGTCTATTTTTATAGGATAATTTAGGTAAGGGTAGTTTGGTCTTTTTATTACATTCTCTATAAATTCAGATGTAATTTTCGATTTTAATACACTTAGAATATTTTTGAAGAAAAAAAAGGGACTCTTAGAGTTGTGTTTTTTCACTCCGGGCTTAACCGGGCGAAAGTCTTTCTACGCTGAAGCTGGACAGGGATCTAGTCTTCAACCCCTCTACAAGTAAGTCTTGGTGACTATAATTCAATTAGATGAAGAATTTAATTGTTTTCTCTTTAATCTCCTTTAATCATTCGCTTCTGTAATTCTTAAATTAATTAGATTAAAAAGACCTTAATCTAAATTCCATAAGACATAGTTCAATTCCCGAACACTTTATTTTTCGATTCAGATATTGTTCAACAAAACTCTAACCAAGACAGAATCCTTTTACGAAATTTAATTGGCTACACAGATCCTTCAGAGACCATACTCTGAAATTGCCAGTTTATTGGCGAATTTCACTAATTCGATTTTATGCCTACATCAGTTTACATTAAGATTTCATGAAATTAGTTTTAAGAAAAATTGTTATGAAGTGAGAAGGGCATTTGTTCATCCTCAAATGCATTAAAAAAACTAGTGAATGCACTTATACAATAGAGATAAGGGTCACACCTGGTCCATATTTTTTTTTAAATTTCACAAATACCATGTAAAAAGATCAATAGTACATTATTGAAATTAGACTTTACGCACGGGCCAAATTTTCACTTTAAGATCATTTTTTAGGCACTTTATTTTAATTATGAAAATCACCAGACTTCTTTGAATTTTTTTTAAAGATTGTTAATGATTTTGTCTATTAAGATTAAGTGATTAAAAGTTGATAATAAGGTTCAAATTTGGTCTACTTAAAGCTTGCGAGCTCTATTTTCCAGTTGCAATTTTAATAGGAAAAATTGAAATTAAAAAATAAAAAAATTAGGTGGATGACAATGATAGATTTCTTCAACTAAACATTACTTCTTCAATCGAGCTCTTTCCTCACATTTTTACTTTGCTTAAACATTTTCTACCAATTTTGCCCTTCTATTTTCTTTCATACGTCATTGGACTTCTTTTTCTTTTTCTTTTTTCCTTCACTTTTTTATTCATCTTAAATATTTTTGTATTTAGGTAGAAAGATCAAGATTGGATCAACAATAAATTTTTAATTTGTTGCTTTAAATTTATATTTTTTATATTTACATTCCTTTTTTAAAAAAAATAGGATACGTTTGATTATAGAGTTACTAAGGGTGTAGTTTATGATAGATTTAGTTAGAGGAGAAGAGATGTACAAGAAAATAAACCATTAAATTGAACATTTTAGACCCCAGAGGAAGCCACTTTAGACCCACTTTTGCTCAACTAAATTTTGATGCGAATTGAGTGAAATGCAACATTATCTTCGTCAATTAGAGTTAGCTCATCTTCAATTTAGTCCTTTCGATTGCGAATGGTGTTCATGCCCACATCAATATACTTTTTCATTGAATGTGGAATAACCTCATGAACATAGTCTAACGAATCTAATCACCAATTCTTATTAAAGACAGCAAACCACCAATTCTTATTAAATTCAATGATCATTAATTATTATTATTATTTTAATACATGGAAACCCGCTCACCCTACTTTGTGGTGATCAAAGGTAAAATTCTGAATCTATGGCACCATCCACAAGTACTATGGATCAGATTAGGTGTTCGAAAGGTTTGAGGACAAGACCTTCCACACAATATGAGAATACTCAACCACTGAAACAAATAAAGCGAGGATCCTGGGCGCCCCAAATGATGATCATTAATTTGCTTATGTTGTCAAAGTTTCAAACCGTTTAACAAATTGGTAAATCAACAACATATGACAAAAAAAAAAAAAAAACTTTGCATTAAAATAAAGAAGACATGTAAATATTTGAAATAACAGGTATGTAAAAGGCCAACGACCTTCTAAATTAAGGGCTGCCCACCTTATTTACGAAACGGGCTTCTTTTTATACCAAGCCTAGTCACTGGGTCCAAGCCCACCTAATGACTAAGGAAAAAAAATATGGTCAAACTTTAACGTGTCCATCCAACATAAAAAAATTAGTATCTTTTGGATTTTTTTAGAAAATTTGAAATTATTATAGCATACTGATATTGTGAACTTTTTGGTAAATATTTTTCGATTTCAAAAATTTTAGTCCATTTTTATAATTAAAAATTATATACTTAACAAAATGACCAATATCACTGAAATATCAATCGGATATTGAATGACTAAAAATTTATATCATCCAACATTTTAAGAAATATTTAATTATCATTTATAGAACGGTGCTTTATAGAAAAATTAGCTCAAATTAGTTTTTGGAATCAATTCTATATATTTACTCATCATTTTGACAGGGGACCAACTTGGGCCTAGCCCAATCCCTATTGACCCAGGTGAAATTCAAAATGTTTTGAACCGGGCTCCAATGAGTAAGGGTCTGGGCCCAAATTTTGCTTCAAAAGTTGGGCTCCATTTTAATTTGGATTGGGCCCTTGAATTCTTAGAACTTGATCCAATCTGAAAGCCAATTAAACTCTTAGACTTATGATATCTATTTTATATCTTGTTCTTGATATTAATAATATATTATAATATGTTATATTATACATATTTCTCATCCACTCATTTCAAACTTAACCTTAGTTACCTATAACTTTTTTTCGTCATACTCCACTTTCCAATCCTATCTCTTCAACAAATTAATTGAGAAATTAAGTTGGCAAATGTCTATTTATATTTAGAGATACTCCTCTTGTAAAGACAAAAGCACCTATGTTGAAACTATTTCTCTATTTTAGCTAAGCACCATTCATGTTTCCTTACTTCTTCTTTTTCTCTTTTAGAAATGAGAGAGGGTGAGCTATTGACTTTAGGAAGACACTTCACATTTATCATGGGTTGAATGGTGCATACTTAGGTGGGATAAATAGAGGATTTCATAGATGATATGTGTAATACCCGGCCCAAGGGGCTGCTGTGGGTGAAGGGGGTATGGGACAGCCCATGAGATTTGAGAGTGAGTAATTATAAGTAGTGAGCACCTCTTCATTAGTATGAGGCCTTTTGGCCCCAAGAGTGACGCTCGGGCCCAATGCAAATTCATGCGGGTTTATGGGGCCCAAAGGACAATACATACTAGTGGGTTGGGTACATTGGCCGATCACCTGTCCGTCTTCTCAGGAGGTGATAGAAAAGAAATCTAAATGCCAATCATCAATTGAAAAGAGATCTAAATGCCAATCATCTATTTCTGGTCGGTCTAGCCTTCTAGATCAAGTTTGGGATCAAGCTGTTTTTTTGTCACCAAGGCCTTGATGTTATCTCTCAGTGGACCCAGAGACTTCAATCCACGGTTGGTCTTGGTGCTAGACTTTTTGTCCAGCATCAGCAGTGGCAGATGAAAGAGTGCACTCAACTTGCTGGTCAAAATGATCTGCATAAGCAGGAAATTTTACAATCTTTGAAGGAAAGGGGATATTCACAACAAGATACAACATATATTCTGGAGATAGGAAAAACTTTGGGTATTTGACACTGGCAATCTTGCTCTTTCTGACTTGCATTGGGCTGAAGATTTGGACAGAGTTTCGTCATTCAGATTCTCTAAAAAGAAAAGAGTGGCAAGCGCAGTCCATCTTAGCCAACAAGTTAGAATGAGAAAGAAATTGGGGATTCGAGGTGTTTCCCGTTGATTTTTCTCTTAGAGATCGTTTGAGGTTTCAGAATCACGGAGATAAGAGGTTGTAGCTGAAAGGAAAAGATGCGTTTTTACTGATATTATTTTCAACTTTTAGGTGATCATTTGGTGTTTATGTATGTTTTGAGGGGCTTCTTCTATATGTTGGAAAGAGTTTTCCTTTGTATTATCTCATTTTATTTAATAAAAACAATAATCTTTATCGCTCAAAAAAAAAAAAAAAATACTAGTGGATTGGGTCGGTACAAATGTTATCAGAGCAATGCTCGATGGCTCTGGTTTTAAGGAGGTAGATTATAATACCCTGTCCAAGGGGCTGATGTGTGTAGGGAGTATGGGACAGTCCATGAGATTTGAGAGTGAGTAATTATAAGCAGTGAGCACCTCTCCATTAGCATGAGGCCTTTTGGGCCCAAGAGTGACACTTGGGCCCAATGCAAATCCATGCAAGCCCGTGAGGCCCAAAACGGACAATAAATATTAGACGGTCAAGTCGTTATATGGTATCAGAGTAAGATTCGACAGCTCTAATTTTAAGGATGGTAGATTGTAATATCCTGCCCAAGAAGTTGTTGTGTGTGAAGGGGGTATAGGACAGCCCATGAGATTTGAGAGTGAGTGGATTATAAGTAGTGAGCACCTCTCTATTAGCATGAGGCCTTTTGGGCTCAAGAGTGACGCTTAGGCCCAATGCAAATTCGTACGGATACTTGGAGCCCAAAGTAGACAATGTCACACTAGAGGGTTGGGTCGTTACAATATAATTCAAAAGAAGCATCTCCATCAATTAATATAACTTTGTAAGATGGCAATGGAAAATCAACGACTTATGACAATCAAATTTCATGTTCTTAGATTATATGTCCAAGATATTAAGAGTTCAAATTTTACCTACCCACTATCTTTACCATTTTTGACATATTTCAATTAAAAAAATCAATTATTATTCTAAATTAAAGTTATGTATCGAAGAGGAAAAAAAAAAAAAAACTCACATCAAAAAGTATTTGTCATTATTAGAATAAAGGTTTTTATGAATAAAAAATTTAGTGGGCTAATATTCTTGGCTAGGATATGTAAATACTAGCAAGGACATTGGGTAGGTAAAATTTGAACTGCATTTTTGAGTATCTCAGCCACATGATCTTAGAGTTTGAAATTTTAATTATTATAGGACATCGATTTTTATAATCATGTCACAAAGTTATAATAATTGGATAATGGAGTTTTTTTTTTAAATCTTATTATCTACGAAGTCTTCTATTTATCCTACCTAATCATATGCCGTCAAGCCTACGACAAATGTGAAGTTTCTCTAAATAAAAAAGATCGCCACCCAACCTACTCAAGTTGCACCCCTATATGATAATTTCTCTAATACTTTTAAACGAGCTCTACTGTTTTTTTCTTAAATTAATTATGCTTATAATTTTTTATGATAAAAAGTATTTATCTTTGTAAATTATTAAGTGTTCCAATTTTTCAATAAATGCTTTTGGCGATGCTTCACCATTTAAGTCGGTGAGACCCATTTTATGAAAAAAAACAAAAAATACATAGTCAATTATTGAAATTATCAATCTCTTCAAACTTTAAACTTTAAACTTTAATTTAAAGTTAATAAAACTAAATATTTATACCAATGATGTTCGATCGAAAATATATATACATTTACCCTGTGTATGGAATTGGCCTTCAATTTGACAATTAGCAGTTAAATATCTGTATTTAAAATAGAATTCAACTTAATTTTTTTATTATTGGGCATAATAAATAAATATTATAACATTAGTAATTAGAAAAACTAAATTTAATAAGATTTAGATATCAAAATTATCACAAAATTTGTTTAAAACCCACTTGTCAAACTTTACCTGCATCAAATTGATAATTTAACATACTAGTTGTGGTATATGCTCTACACCTAGGGATTTATTAATTTATTTAATTAACACACTAATTAATATGTAATTAATAGCCCAATTATATTTAATTAATTAAATTTTTTAATATCAACATGAAATTTGTAAAATATGAAAACAATAATCTATTTTAAAAATCAAAATTAAGAAAAAGTAACTAATTTATAAAATTGAATAGGACTGACATACATACAGAAAAACAAAATATTAAAATATGATAGGAGTTATCTCAATAAATATTATTTTTTAATCAATAACAGCTAAATTCTTCCAACTTACCAAATTCAATCTTTAATTTTCTTCTACTTTTCCATAAATCTTGTACATATTTTTAGCTATTGACATGAAAGGAGGGTGATAAATATATTCAACTCTCCATATCTAAATCTTAAAATCTTTCTTTTTATTTTTAGCTATTTTTATAATTTTCTATATTTTAAGGTAATTTTTTTTCTCTTTTAGCCAATGTTTTATGCAAATTTTACACATTGTTAATTATCGGCATGAAAAAAAGTGATAAACTAATTTAATTCATTAGTCTAATTCTAAAATCTCTTTTCTATTTTTATATGATTTTCGCACAATTTTTTATATGTTCAAATATCTATTTTATTATTTAAACTATAGATTAAATGAATAGTCAAGATTCATTTATTGGTCACTAAAAGGGCTCTCTATCGTGCAAAATTATTTCTTTTATATTAAACAAAAGTTAAAAAAAAAATTGATTGAGCTATGTATAATCATAATTCTCTGTTTCAAGGACAGCAAACACCATGGGTGCTCATTGTGCTAGAGAGATCTTAAATGTTTTTTTTTTTAATGTTTATCTCTCACAAAAAAGGAAAAAAAAAGTCTTTTTAAGTTTTTTTCAAAGCTCTATATTTAGTAATTTTATTGAAAAATATAGTTTATAATATTTTTAATATAGTATAAACATGTTTTGAAACATAATGTTAAATTATATTCAACTATTTCTAAGTAAATCAAGGGCAAATGAAGGAAAATTTAATCAAATACTCCTTTTCAGGGGTAAAGATATCGAAACATTTCGTATTGGCCATATAATACGTTTTTTCAGCACCGTATTATATCGGTCGATACGTATTGTATCGGTCTATCGGTGATATATATCGGTCCAATATAGGCTGATATTCACAATATCGGTCTTTTTTAAAAAAAAAAAAAAAAGCAAAATGGTGGTGGGGCCGAGTTGATATCTCAGCCGATATTTTCATTTTTAATTTTTTTTTAAAAAAAACCAACTTCCTTTTGGGTTATTTGTTTATTTTTTAATTCAGAAAAAATTAAAAATACCGATATTTTAAAAAAAAAAGAGGAGAGAGAAATTTATCAGCCGATATCTCGGCCTGGCCGAATTTTGCACCCTGTTCCTTTTTAAATATATTAAATACTCAAAATACCCTTTAGTTAATTAAAGAGTTGCAATTTAAAATATTTTATAAAAAAAAACAAAGCAATATGATTGAGTGAAATATGTGAAAAGTATTTTAATAAGCCTTTTTTATAGCCTATAATGTTGGAAAGATTTCAGCAAGTATTTTTAATTTCGACTTAAATTTGTAAATGAAGGGTAAAATTGTCCAAAAACATTTCTAATTGGGTATTTTCCAATGCCTTCGTAATTCAAAATTAATTTTTTTAAAAATTTACGTACGAAAAATCGTACGTTACTCAGCGTAAAACCTCCACAAATGAGCTAACTACCCATAAGACACACCAATATTAGGCCACGTGGACTCGAACCAACACCTTGACTTCTCACTTTTTGAACAGAGATCATCAGTTCAGGTACACCCACTGCAATTCTAAAACTAGTTTCACGCCCACATTTACTTACATCAGAACTTAAAGTAGGGCATTAAGTACGGCATCTAATTTCCAAATCTAGAATCCAAGATTCTGAACGGCTTGGATTCAACCACATTCATGCCACTTGTTGCATGGATTTTGGACTGACCTTGCCCTTGCAGACCAAACCCACCTATGTTCTATTTCTAAATCTGTGTCCTCCCCAATCTCCCTTTATAAAACACCTATGCCATCTGCCCAATATTCCAAAACCAAAATCTGAATTCCAATCTCTTCCTGTTTCTCTCTGATTTGGGTATTTGGAGATTGGAATAGGAGTGTTTGGATGGGTGGAAGGATTGTTGAGGAGTGCTTCTGCTATGAGAAAGAGACGCAGCTGACTGTTCTGAAGACGTCTATCTTCTTCGCCGGAGATGGATTCATCGTCTATGATTCAAAGGAGACGTGGTCTTAGAGTCGATAGCTATGGCCCAGATGCCAGAGATCGCCACCAGCTGGTTCTCATGGACGCCTTCGGAAAGTGCCTTCTCACCGTTCGGAGAAAGGTAATTAACACTCCATCTTGATACGGACGTGTTGTTATTTTGGATATAAGTTTTCTAAGATGAACCTACACAGTGCAAAATTATTAAAATGTCCATCGAACCTTCGTGTTCGGATTTGGGCAACTTGGATTTGTTGGAGAGCTAACACGTTACACTATACTACGAAAGAGGAGAAAAAAGAAAAGATAGAAGAGATAGAGTTAAGAGTTGGGTATCCAATCGAGCCGTATTCGCTCCGTAGTCTGCAGATGAACCACGTAAAAATCTTTGTGTCTCTTGTGTGATTGATATGTGGTTTGTATTCTATTTTCCTTACACAACCAACCCGGAAATCCCCACCTTCTCTCCCTCTGAGTCTTTCTTTCCCTTTCAAACTTCTTCGCTTGTCAACGGAAAGGGATTTGAGTGATGATGAGAAATTCAGAAAATAAGAATTTTGAGTTCGATTTTCACTTTATTCTAGAACGCAATTCACTTCAAATTCATTTCTTGCTTTTCCAAATTTTCTCTCCCTCTCAGGGGATTCTTCTTCAACTTCGAACCTTCTTCTCAAAGTAAAAGCATTCCTTCCTTTTCCTCCTCCCAATGCAATGCTTGAAACATACACCCAAACCTTTGTAAGCCAAGAATTGGTTTCCAACTCGCTCGACTCAGTAAGCCAAGAATTGGTTTCCAACTCGCTGGACTCAGCCGGGTCGCATCGCATTCTCTTTCAATTTGTCGTTTCCACTTGATATGCAAAGAACAATTCAATTTCCAATTATTTATATATACTGATGTTTATGCAAAAAAATGTACTAAAAGTCTTAAAAATGTACCATTAATGGACTCTAATTTAAAGTAATTCAATTTGAGATTGGTTGGCACATCTCTAGCTCTTCCTTAGATTGTTTATCATTGTATGAGTAGACTCGCTGAGTCGACTCAGACTTATGTTGGGCGTTCTTTGCACAGAGGCCGAGTCTTCACCAACGATGGGAAGGGTTTCTTGGGAGAGGATGGACGGCCAGAAAACCAATCTTCAGCGTCCGGAGATCGTCGATAATCGGACGGTCGAGCGTGACTGTGGAGTTGTACGAAGCCCAAGGAGAGGGGAGGGTACCAGATAGAGGGCTCGTTCCCACCGAAGTTGTACATCTTTAGTACATTCGGCAGACGTTGGCTGAGATAAAACGGAAGGTGGCGGCGACGGCCAATGTGGTTCGGGCAAGG